>JAOXJP010232168.1:0-10514 GCA_025762735.1 Platanus orientalis | reverse complement strand
CACATTATACATAGAGGACAGGGATCCCCATTTCCATACCAGCCGTTTCTTGTAAGAAACCAGTTTACCAGCCACAGCCCATGATCTATTGATATGGCTTTTCTTGGTTTCCTTGGACTTGCATGCTTCTGACTAGTACCTGACTCTACCATCTTGCTATGTTTCTTCATGGTCAATGGTCATTGATCACTTTTATAGCCAACAAAGAGCATATAAACATGATCTACAATATATACAAAGTGTAATACATTTGCGGCCTCAAGATCAATGGGATGTCGACATGAATGCCATTGACTCCTTGATTTTAGCCGATGAAGACGATGATGCCCCAAATCTGTGGCAATCCCGGCGTCGTGATGTAGCCTTACAAGATATGCCACCCTTGTTCACTAACTTAGATGACTCTAGTGATGGTGATGATTCTAGCTTCACCATTGCATCTCAAAACTTCTATGAGGATGGAATGTTTTCTCATCCCCAACTAGAGGCTTGCAATGTTACCAAACTTAAAATTACTACCCCCGTGGAGGGACGTCAACCACACTTCCGATAAGTCAACCAAGTCAAGTTGTGATATGAGAAATAGATTCCACCATGGGATCTTATAGACAATCAACAAGTTGATGTAATGAAAAAGACAGCTATGGAAGCCACACACAACAATGCCATCAAGAAGATGGAAAACCCCAGCCATATAATGTGATGGCGCATCTTAAGAAAATTCCATCATTGTTAATTGTTTATGATGCTCTTCAACTACCACTAGAGCTCAAGGCTTCTATGGTTTATGCATTAACCCACCTAGACGAGTTTGCCATAAATGATGAAATTACTAGGGCTTCTTGGCAGACCGTAACACAAGAAGGACTGTGCATATGCATGATCACTTTTGAAATCACTGATAGATATTCTGATGATCCTACCCATAATAAACCATTATTCATCACAAGTTTTATTGATAATCAACCTATGTCTAGAGTGATGATCAATGGTGCTTAATAGTCAATATAATTCCAGCTAAAACCCTAGACTACCTAGGAGTAGATCCATCTCAGCTCAGGCCCAGTACCCTTGTTATCAAAGGCTTTAATCAAAATGAGCAGCGTCTTCTTGACTCCATTACTATAAGGACAAAGTTTGGTCACACAGAATACTGGACCCCCCTTCTACGTAATTGATACAAACACTGCTTATAATGCCCTCATCGGTCGGCCATGGTTACACAAATTCTAGGTGATCCCCTCAACATATCACTAGTGCATCAAGTACCTCTGGCAAGATATGCAGGGCACCATAATAGTTGATAATAATCACTTCTAAATGGTGGATGCTTATTTTTCTGATACCATGTATTGTTAGAAGATTAATCCCTAGCGGATAACATATGATGTCTCAAGGAAGAACAATGAAAGTAGCATCAAACCCCGAAAGCTTAAGGTAAAGCATGGCATTAAAGCTACAAAGGACAAACCCACATTGTTACCAGATTTAGTAGCACGAAATTTCATACTCCCATTATCACATCTATCAGGAGAACGGGTAGATCCTTATCGGGTACCTTCCATTTTCCTACTTGAGGGTCCTATCAGGTCTACGGACCATTCGGGCCCTATATCAGAAAGAGAACTCAAAGGCCTAGATAGTTTGTTGCCACATATGAAGTTGGCCCCTCAGCTACTCCAGAACTTCGACTTCGACCAGTAACGGAAATGAAAAAATTCTTATAAGGGTAAGGAAGTTCTAACCCAACAGTTTGAGCGTCTAGTCCTCCACACTAAGAATAAAGATGACATAAGAGGGTTGGGTAGGAAACCTATAAAGTTGAAAGTTTCTTCATATGCAATAACAGCATATGGGATTGACTTACTAGAAGATGCTACCTTTGAATGTTTGTTTACAAAAACACAAATCTAAGGATTTTATTATGGGGTTAGTGATGCCCGCTCCTCTAGAACTTGAAGACAAAAGGTCAAGCAACAATAGACAACCTGATTGAAGTTTACCTAGGAATAGAGGAAGACTTCCACCCCACTTTCGTTAGTGCAAGCCTTTCCCTAAAAGAACAAACACAGTATCTCGAATTCCTAAGGCATAACCAAGATGTGTTCGTCTGGAATTATTCTAAAATGCTAGGACTAGACCCCAACGTGGCTATTCATCGTCTCGCCATTGACTCGTCTCAATGGCCCATTAAACAACATCCTCGTAAGGCTAGACATGATATCACTAACAAAATAGAGGGTGAAGTGGAAAAACTACTTAAAGCTAGGTTTATCCTCGAGGTTTGATATCTGAAATGGCTCACTAATGTCGTGCCTATACAGAAAAAGAATGGTCAGATCAAGGTGTGCATCGATTATAGGGATCTTAATAGTGCATGCCTGAAAGATGACTTCCCTCTACCACTCACGGAGCTATTGGTAGATGTTACCATGGGGTATAAAGCTCTCTCTCTTTCATGGATAGTTATTTAGGATATCATCAGATCCAAATCGCTCTAGAGTATGAAGAGGTTATTGTGTTTCATATACTGATTGAAATATTTTGTTACAAGCTCATGCCCTTTAGTATAAAGAATGCCGGCGCCACTTACCAGAGGGTATTGACCTATATATTCGAGGACCTGTTACATGATGTAGTTGAATGCTACGTTGATAATTTGGTCATAAAGATAAAACTCAGTCATCACCACATTGTAGATCTAGACCGGGTCTTTCAATGGCTTCGTCATTATAGTTTGAAAATGAATCATCTCAAATGTGCTTTTGGCGTATCATCAGGGCGATTCCTCAGATTTATTGTCCGACACAGGGAATCGAAATAGATCTTAAAAAAATACAGCCATAGTCGAGATGCCAACACCATGGAACATCTCTAAACTTAAGAGATTATAGGAAAAACTTGTATATATCCATCGGTTTATTTCAAATCTTTCAGGACATTGCCAGCCCTTTTCATGCCTAATGAAGAAGGGAGTTCCTTTTATATGGGACCAAGCTTGTCAAATGCTTTTGACAGTATAAAACAATATCTAGTGAACCCACTAGTACTCATGAGCCTGACTCTGAGTAAGCCATTATTATTATATGTAGCAGCTATGGAATCATCTCTTGGGGCACTGCTAGCCCAACACAATGAGGAAATCAAAGAGCATGCTCTTTATTACCTCAATAGGACGATAGTCAAAGCTGAGCTTAACTACTCTCACATTGAAAAGATCTGTTTGGCTATAGTTTTTATACTACAAAAACTATAACATTATCTACTTAACACAACAGTATACCTTATATTAAGGGCCGACCCATTGAAGTACATTATGAGTCGTCCCTCAGTACAAGGGCGTATTGCTAAGTGGATTGTCCTTCTTTCAAAATTTGACAATCACTACATTCTACAGCATGCAGTCAAAGGTTAAGCGTTAGCAGATTTTCTAGTTGCACATCTAGTACCTGATGATTTATCTCTCCAAATAGAATTACCCGATGAGAATGTTATGCATGTCTAGATAAAGAAAGACTAGGAAATGTTCTTTGACGGAGCATCCTGAGGACCTTCTGTCACCTCGGGAGATAATACTGACAAGTCTTCAAGAATCGGAATCGTTTTCGTCACCTCAGACAATGGAATCATCATGGACTCTCTCACATTGACAGAGATGCGCTAAAATAAGAAACTGAGTATGAAGCCCTAATCGTAGGACTTGAACTGGCATTGAAAATCCCCATAGATGACCTTACGATTTATGGAGATTCAGAGCTCGTTGTCCATCAGATGAACAACCTTTACCATATTAGCCTAACACCTTATTTTCAAAAGGCTAAAGATTTGGCCAAGTTGTTTAGGTGCTTGTAGATACAGCATGTCAGAAGGGACTATAACGGGTAAACTGATGCTCTTGCTAGCTTGGCAACATCGCTTATACACCCACAGGAGGATTATTTAGTCGTCCACATTGGAGAAAGAAGGGTTGTCTCCCCATTTGCTATAGAAGAGGATGTTTTCCTTGTCTGCGACACCGAATTGCAAGAAGGTGATGCACAAGGTATGAATTGTAAACCAACCTCGGAAAACGAAGATTGGCGTGAACCCCTAATTCAACATCTCATGGATAGAAAGGAGCCATCCGACCCTATTAAGCGTGCTGAAATAAGACAACGTGTCCCTCGATTTACTTTACAAGATAATCAACTATATAAGAGGTCACTCGTTAGCATATTGTTGCGTTGTCTATCAGTCGATGAGGCTAGTACTATGATGAATGAACTACATGCTGGCATGTGTAGTGGACATCAGAGTGGTCATAAGCTCCAACATCAACTAAAAAGACTTGGCTAGTACTGGCCAACAATGGTGGTAAATTATATTGAATATGCCAAGAGATGTCGTGTTTGCCAACTACACAGCAATTACGGCCATGTGCCAGCAAAACAGTTGCACACTACCTCTTGTTCATGGTCATTTTCCAAATAAGGAATGGATATAGTGGGACCTATTACTCTAACCTCTGCCAAAGGTCATCGCTACATCTTTGTCACAATAGATTACTTCTCCAAGTGGGTAAAGGCTATCACCACAAGAGAAATCAAAGCCTCTGACATCTCTGGTTCATCAAGGTCCACCTCATATACAGGTTCGGTGTCCTAGATTGTATAATCATGGATAATGGGCAGCCATTCGTTAACTCACCTCTGTACCAACTTATGGAAAATACAATATCGATCTGGAGCATTCTTCACGATACTGCCCCTAAGCTAACGGTTTAGTGAAAGCCTTCAAAAAGATTACAAAATCATTAAGAAAATGGTGGCTAGGCACAAAAGGAATGGCATGAGCATCTATCAGAAGTACTCTGGGCATACCATACTACCTTTGATACACCAACATAAGCCACCCCATGCTCCCTTGTGCTTGGAATAGAAACAATTCTACTAGTTGAAGTCTAGGTCCCATCCTGACAGACGTAAAGGCCGCCAAAATTTGCCTTTCCAAACTCAAAACATTTAATGAATCTAGGCTCACCGCACAATAACAGTTGGAATTATACCAAGCCCGCATGGCAAGGGCTTATAACAAGAAATTTAAGCTTTGATGCTTCACTAAGGGTGAGCTCGTCATTCTTATGTGTTGGCCACTTGACCCCACAAGAAGAAAATAGGGTAAATTTACCTCTAAATGGGACTGTCCGTACGTCGTTGAAAAGGCTTATCCTAATGGTGCATATCTGCTTTGTAACATGGAGGGCAACCAAATCCTCCTCGTTACTAATGCCAAGTTCTTAAAGAAATATTACCTTTAGAATGACTTACAATGGTCATCAAGGAATTACGTCGGTTTGATCTTGTCATATACAAGTATGTAGGCAGTCCAGGTTTCTACCTGCTCTTGATGCAACCACATTCTCTTTAAAAAAAATTCATTGTTGATCTCGTTAAAAACCAGTAATGGCAATAGGATGCAAAAAGTAGGCAACCCCTAGTCTTAGGTTAAGGGATCCTTAGGGTAAAAAAGGGAAACATATACATTAAGCATGATGGAAAGGGTGTGGCAAAAACCTGCTTGGGCACCACGAGTAACAGAATCCATTCACAGCAAGATCAAATTCTCACTGATCACATTGAAAACCAGCAATGGAAATGGGATGCAAAAATTAAGTGAAGCCCAGTCCTAGTGGGCAACCATTAAGGGTAAAAAAGGGACAAAATACTCAAAATCCCATAATCGAACTATGACCGGGCTTGATCCTGTTCCAAGGTATGTAGGTAGCCTACCATAATAAGACAGGCACAACCCCATCATCATCCACCCCACTCAGGTTTGCTGGGTAGTTAGGTCTGCCATTCTGATCTCCTCCTCCTAAAGGCACAAGCGAATGTTATGCTCTAGTCCTTTTAGTATTTTGATGTCCTTCATCTCACAAATTTCAAACAAAGCATCAAAGAGACACATTACCATGCCTCTGAATTTAGAGTTATACATGCAGGCCTTTATGTAGTCCAACATGTCTAAGATCTCTTGTCAGACATAAGGAATATGTGCTTCTTCAGCAGATATGCCAACTAAGCACTTGATAAGGGCATCTTATTCTTGGCAAGCCTCGATGACTCATGCCTCTACTTCCTCAGCCATAGGTGTCCTTACTACATCTGCAAAAATGAAATCAACATCATCAGATCATGAGGATTGAAAAGTCGGACATCAAAATAAACAAGGGATTTAATTCATACCACGGTCAAATAAAGACTCAGGATCATCCCTCTCGGTTAGGGAAGATCCATCATGCCTCACTCGCGACCCTTATTGTTCTCCAACTTTAGGAACGCTGGCAATCTTACTCTTGGGAGCCATGTCTCTGATACAAGAATAAAGAGTATTCGCAAAAGCCAAAGGAATGAGAAGAGCAGTGGGCATAACACTCTTATTTATAAACATGAATGGTCGCAACCTATCAAAAAGAGGCATATAGAAAACAGAATAAAGACAACTAATTCATCCCGCTGTGATGGTTTGAACTCAGCCAATGTCACCTAAGTACCTCTTATAAGATGACGGTTCGGTGTCACCATCGAGAGAATGCTGCTCATGCTGCTTCAGGGATATGTTGTCACAATGCCTACCGTAAGGGCATGATATCTGATTTGCACAAGAAAAGGAGCACACATGAGTGTGGCTTTCGATTATTGACTCTTATAAAGTCAACCATATTCGGCTCTCACAATGTCAAAGATTAGTCAGACTCAACCCTTATAAAGACAATCCACCTAGATTCTCATAATGTCGATAACATGTGGCTTTATAATGTCCATCACATATATATGTGATCCTATGATGTCGAAAACACACGACTCTTATAATGTCCACCACATTTGACTCTTATAATGCCGACTATACTTGACTCTCATAATGTCAACTAGGCATGACCCTTATAATGTCAATTACATTTGACTCTTACAATGTTACTCGCACTTGACTCTTATAAAGTCAACCTTACTCGACTCTTACAATGTTGAGTAAAGAGGATAAAAAGAATGAAAGGACAAGGGAAAGATAAGACAATAAAAGATATAGTTCTATCTTCTCTTTCATTAACAAAAAGTTTTTTTTTACACCATTCAAGAGTATATCACTTTGGGAAGGCAGAAAGGAAACATTTACATAAATCCTCTTCTATGGTCAGAGAAGATCAAATTTGGTCACCTCGCCTAGCAAATTCTTCATGAAGACAATCTATGTTGGAAGAAACTGTAGAAATCCTTAATTTGAGGGAACTTCCTTCCGTCGCCTTCACCTCCTGGGCTATTGCAAGAGTCGCGATCTAAGCTTGCACCTCAGTAATTCCTCTTGTGCGCTGGCCAAGTCATTATCCTTGTCGGTCATTGAAGCATAAACTCAATCTAGCTCCTCTATCAAGGTCTTCATTTCAGCCTCTACAACGTCTAGATTGGCCTAGGCCTTAACATTGCCTTCAACATTTTCAAGTTCTGATGCTAATGTTGATTGTCTAACCAAAGATGTAAAATACATCTCTAGACCTCGCTGAAATCCGTCATTACGAATATGGGTTCCTACATTTTCAGCAAGGGCAGCCAACACCTCATCTTGTGTACTTGCAAGGTCAGGTGATGAGGGTGTTAAGGTTGCCATCAACTCAAGCATCTCTTGGCTGATCACGAGGGCTAAGCCAATCTTGGAAGAGCGCCTAATGGCACTAGCAGTACTCACGATCTCATCTAGATAAGAGAAAGAGAAGTGTCAGCAGTGGTATGAGAATGCATCTTATAACAAGGAGAAAAGCTTACTGAGACTCATAAAAGTAATTTCTATAGAATCCTGTTTCATAAGGAGTGCCTCCTCAGCAGCTAGATGAAAGATAAGAAGAATTTAGCACATAGGAACACATAAACGAATAGCATGAATAACACAGAGAGGGGTGACATATATATATATATATATATATATATATATATATCTCAAAGACCGTTTCATTTTGAGGATGATCCTTGTCTACTATGATGGGGTTAACGATCGATTCGGGAGGATTTATGTCAGCTCCTCTTGGATCATGTCCTCTTCCTAAGTTTTCTTTGCGATTGGTTCTCTATTGATTATGATGCTATCCTCCTCAACAAGTGGAGTGGATGAGACAGTAAGGGCATCATCAGTGGACCTTGTTAGGTTTATGTACTGTCAATCCCATGTCAAAATAGCTGAGTTGTAAAGTAAGTGTCAAGTCCAAGATAGTGCTCTAAGATCATAAGAAAGAAGGAAAAGATGGACTAAAGACCTATAAGATCAAGACAAGTACCAAAGATGAAGAACAAATTCAAGATCCAGGTTGAAGACTCAATGTAAAGAAGCTAAAGCTGAAGACTGACAAAAATAAAGCTCAATAGATGCTCATGACATGCACTAACCTCAAAAAAATATCCACACTTCGCACTACGCACTAAAGCCACTAAGATTAAACATAAGATTAAGTGTGAGGTGCTAAAAAGGGCCAAAATGCATTTGTAGCTGTCCCAAAAAGATAAAGGAAAAAGACCCAAACCCAAAAAAAAGGAACAGGACAAAGTGCAGAAAAATAGTAAACCCTGATCGATCACAAGATCTATGATCAATCACAGCTGATCAATTACAGATCTCATGATCAATCACAAGTCAAATTTTAGGCAAAAAAAAATTCTTGGGAGTTGTGATCTCAGGGCCTGGTCGATCACACTTCCCTGATCGATGACAGAAAAAATGTGATCGATCACAGCCACGGGTTTTACAAAACATGGTTTATTTTTGAGATTTCAATCCAACTTTTCTTAGGACTTGTCCATTAGAAAGTGTTATAATCCTATAGACTAAAATGAAGCTTAACTCTATAAAAGGGTGATAACACCCCAGGTTTTAAGGAGAGAGCAATTAATAAAAAAGAAGAAATCTTGTCTGAAAAAATGGCTAGTCTGAAAGCTGGGAAGTCAGTGTGCTTACTGCGTATCTGATCTTGTGCTATTGAAAATACTTAAGTGATCTATCTCTCTGAGCATACTACATCAAATATCAAAAGAAGAGAGGTTTGTTGGCCATCCATTGCAAGGAAACCAGTGACTTACAAGGCCCAAAAACTTATTCTTTGTTATGCTTTAAACTGTGAAAGAAAAGGTAAATCAGCTAGTTAGAAGTAGAATCCACACTCAGTACACATTGAGATATCAACCTATATGAGATAAACTTGTATCTATTCAATATTTCATTGTTTGAATCCCTTTCGTCGAAGACACCGGAAGGAGTATTGCACTCTTCAGAGACACAGAGTGTAGGTTTAGTTTGCATAGCAACTAGAAAGGGTTTTGTGTGAATTTTACCTAGATTGTCTGTATTTTAATCTGAATAAAATTGCGGGAAGCTCTAGATTGAGCTTTAGGAGAGGACGTAGGCCTTAGTGTCGAACCACTATAAACATCTGTGTTGTGGGTGTCTACATTTGCTCTATTTTGTGTTCATGTGATTGATGCAATTGTGTTTATTATGTGCAAAATTGATAATAGAGACTTGAATCAATATAGTGCCAAATTAACTAACAAGGATTGTAAGATAAACCATAGCAAAATAAGTTAATTTAAAAGAGTACGACAAATCCTATTCACCCCCCCTCTAAGATAGAATTGCAATTGGTATCAAAGTCAGGTTGCTTGTATAGGGTTTTGCAACCCGAGTCAAAGATCCTATCGAACTAGAGGAAGTCAAATAGGACCTATATGAAAGAGTCATAATCTACCATAGAATCACCATTTTTCGATGGGTCAAATTATCCGTATTGGAGAATACGAATAAGTACCTTCCTACAATCCATGGATTTGTCTATATAAATGTTTATTCAAACCAAGTGGACAAAACCCACTAGCCCTGAAGGGGAATGGATAGAAGCACACCGCAAAGCACATCTTGCAAACTACAATGCATTGAATGTCATTTTCTATGCAGTAAGTCTTACTGAGTTTCGGCGCATGTGTAACCTCACAGCGGCCATGGACGCTTGGGAACTTTTAGAAGTCACCCATGAGGGAACTAGTGCAGTAAAAAAATTCAAGTTGCAAATGCTCACCTCTATGTTCGAGGAACTTAAAATGGAAAAAGATGAATAATTCATCAACTTCTACACTAAGTTGCAAGACATTGTAAATGGCAAGACTGAATTAAGGAAACCAATAGAACTAGCTGATGTAGTAAGAAAAATCCTTAGGTCACTTCCCGAGTGATTTAGAACCAAGGTAACAGCTATAGAGGAGAGAAAATACATAGGCACCATAGTAATAGAAGAACTAGTGGGATCTCTCCAAACATTTGAAGTGACCTTCAAGAAAAATACCAAAAAAGAAAGGTATTGCTCTTAAGGTAGAAAAGTAGTCTCAGTCCAAGAACGAATCTGATGAGAAATTTGCTAAAGTTGCTAGGAACTTCAGAAACTTATTTAGGAAAGATTATAAGGACTACACAAGGATGTCATCTAAGAGGACCAACCAATTTTC
>JAOXJP010232167.1:0-10515 GCA_025762735.1 Platanus orientalis | reverse complement strand
TGCAATGTGCTCATGCCATGCCTAATCTACCATTCCATGTATTTTACAATCTATGGAATTGACAATTTACATTAACACTTTGTCTCTCCTTCCCATGTCGCTTCTTCATTGGAATGATTCCTCCAAAGAACCTTGACATACAGAATAACTTTAGACCTCAATACATGTTCCCTTTTATCTAGAATATAAACTAGAAATTCTTTGTAAGTTAGTTCTCTATAGATCTGTAACAGCTCATATTCCAACACATAGGTGGAATCACTTATATATCTTTGTAGCATAAACACGTGAAACACATTGTGCACATGAAACAACTCTGGAGGTAGAGCTAATTCATTTGCAACAATTCCCACATGCCTCAGAATTTCAAACAAACCAATATATCTCTGACTTAGCTTGCCCTTTTTCCCAAATTGCATAACTCCTCAAGTCGATGAAACCTTCAAAAAAACATGCTCACCAACTTTAAATTCCTGATCCTTTCTTCTTTGATCAGCATAACTCTTATGACAATTTTGTGCATACAATAACCTTTCATGGATCAGTGCTATCTTCTCAGTAGTAATATGCACAAGTTTAGGCCCCAAAAGCCTTTTCTCACCAACTTCACTCCAGCAAATCGGAGATCGGCACTTTCTTCCATACAATGCTTCATATAGCGCCATTTTTATACTTGCTTAGAAACTATTGTTGTATGAAAACTCTATCAAAGATGGGTGAGTGTCCCAAGTACCTTGAGATCAATGACACAAGTCGTCAGCATGTCTTCAAGAATTTGTATAGTTCTTTCCAACTATCCATGAGATTGTAGATGAAAAGTTGTACTGAAATTCAACTTCGTTCCCATTGCTTCTTACAAACTCTTCCATAACCTCGAAGTGAATTTGGCATCTTTGTTAGACATAATCCCTACTAGAATAACATGCAGACAAACAATCTCATCCACATATAACTTTTCCAACCTGTCTAATGAGTTAGCCATTCATATCGGTAAAAAGTGAGCAATTTGGTAAGTCTATCCACAACTACCTGAATAGCATCATATCCCTTGCTAGTCTTGGGTAAGCCATTGACAAAATCCATAGCTATGTGCTCTCACTTCCATTGGGGAATATCCAATGGTTGTAACAATCCGGACGGCTTTTAATGTTCAATCTAGACCTTTTGACAAGTCAGTCCCTTAGCCACATACTTAGTTATTTCCCTCTTCATGTTATTCCACCAATAGTGTTCCTTTAAGTCACAATACACCTTGGTACTCCCCATATGTACAACATAAGCAACTCCATGTGCCTCATCCATGATTTCCCATTTCAGCTCATCACTATTAGGAACACAGAACCTTCCTTGATACCATAAGGAATCATCACTATGGATAGAGAAATTAGCACATTGTCCTTCCTTGACTTCAGTCTTCAACTTTAGCAAGTTAGGATCAAAATCCTACGCTAACTTCACTTGATCAAACAAAAACTCTTGAACCCAAAGTTGAGCCATCAAACATGCCAAATCACTAGCATTCTTGCAACTCAAAGCATCAGCCACAACATTTTCTTTACCCGAATGGTAAAGTATCTTGCAGTCATAGTCCTTAATCAACTCTAACCATCTATTTTTCCTTAAGTTAAGATCTTTCTTAGAGAATAAATACTTTAAACTCTTGTGATCAATGTAAATCCCACATGCAACACCTTATAGATAATGCCACCATATCTTTAAGGCAAACACTACTATTGCCAACTCTAGATCATGTGTAGGATAGTTTCTCTCGTATGGTTCAAGTTGTCTTGATGCATAAGCAATGACTTTTCTGGAAGCATCACTATATATGACAAAACCAATCAATCCTTTAATTACTGAAAACTGGATTCACAGTTCTCATTCCACTCAAACCTCTTATTCTTCTTGGTTAACTCAGTTAACAGACCAGCAATCTTGGAGAATCATACAATGAATCTTAGGTAATAACCAACCAATCCCATAAAACTGTGAACTTCAGACACAATAGTCAGCCTCGGCCAATCAACCATAGCTTCAACCTTCTTAGGATCCACATAGATACCATCTTTGGACAACATGGTCCAACCAGAATTCGCACTTTCTAAGTTTTGCATACAGTTTGTGATCTCTCAACACCTGTAATGCAATCCTTAAGTGCCCTTCATGCTCTTCATTAGTCTTGGAATAAATCAAAATACCATCAATGAAAACAATGATAAACTAATCCAAATACTGCTTGAAGACTCTCTGAATTAAATCCATGAATGATGTCAGTATATTCGTAAGCCTAAATGACATGACCAAAAACTCATAGTGATCGTATCTAGTATGGAATGTTTTCAGTATGTCATCATCCTTGATCTTTAGTTGGTGGTAACCGAATCTCAAGTCTATCTTCAAGAATACTTTTGCACCTTGAAGTTGATCAAAGAGATCATCAATCCTCGGCAATGGATACTTATTCTTGATGGTAACCTTGTTCAACTATCGGTAATTGATGCAAAGTCTCATGGTTCCATCCTTTTTCTTCACGAAGAGAACTGGTGTACCCCAAGGAGAAACACTAGGATGCACAAATCCTCTATCGATCAGCTCTTACAACTGTGTCTTGAGTTATTTCAACTCTATAGGTGTCATTCGATAAGGTGCCATCAAAATGGGTTCAGTTCCAAGTGCTAACTCAATAGCAAACTCGATGTCCCTATTCGATGGTAAGCCTAGAGGCTCATCAGAAAATACATCCCCAAAGTCCTGAACGATAGGAATATCCTACAACTTCATTCTCTGTTTCTTGTCTTTAATAATGTAAACCAAATAGCCGATGTTTCCCTTCTTCATTAACCTCTTATCCCATTGTCAACACCCAAATTTTGACTTGGGTCAGTTAATAGAATAAGAACAGCATGACAATATTTAGGCATCCAGACTCCAAGCACCTTTGGTTTAATAAGAATAAACCTGGACTTTAGGAATTTAGGCATTCCTTGAGAAGTCTTTCAAGATATTTCAATCATAAATGAACCAGTCAAATCACCTCATTACAACCTAAATACACTATTTTAAGTCAAACCCTAACTATTACAAAAGCATTAATAGGTCTTTAAGGGTCCACTTTAAGAACTCCATCCATTTCATCTATAATTTTTCCAACCTCCATAAGTCTTCCCTCAGCAAAGCATCACAAGAGAAAAAAATTACCATTTGCCCTTTTGCCTTCTAAAGCCCAGAACTCACTATCTACCACTCAGATCATTGAATTTCTCCAACATATATAAGCCCTCTCGTCATGAAGCATCACAAGTGAAGAATCCTCATTTTCACATTTTTTTACCTGTGGGTAAAAAATTATCATTTTACCCTTTTCAACTTCGAGAATTTACCCATCAACCCTCAAAGGATCCCCGAAGCTTCTCCCATTACCTGAATGGTGCAATGTCAAATCCTATACATCCCTACTTCTCCCAATTCTGAGAAACTCATCCCATAACAGATATTGCTCGAGACTGGCAATAGCTAATTTCTCAACTTATGATAACCCTGACCAAGAAATGACCCTTGAAAAAGCTCTCAAAGATTCATCCAATCTTCGAACCCAAAAAGTTCAATTATTGTATCTCGGTCCCAGCCTTATCTTCAAATTTCAGGTCTAAGAAAGGAAACTCAAAATCTTAAAACCTTATGGAATCTCAAATCTTCCCCAAGGGAGCTAGCATGCTCCCCGGGTGTCCAAATCAAGATCAATCAGTGTCGATCTCCCCGGAATCGTGAGGCCTTCAAAGAATTATCTAAGGAACATGATATTTCGCAAGACTTATCTACTCAGACTCCCTCAATTACTCTAAAAAGAGCAACAGATTAGGACTAAAAATCAGGTACTAAACCAACTCAACTCCTGGGAGTTCACCCAAACTCAAAAATTCAATCTGTCAACTGTCATTCCGTAGTAATTTCATGACCTCCAAAGTATCAAAGTATCACTAGATTATAGAAACCCTATATTCCAAACCATCATTTCTGCTCAAGCTATAACAAAACACTTTTTGTTTGTATTTGGCACACCAAATGCGGTCAGAAATTCTCCCTGACTCAGAATCCAACTAAGTCAGGCTAGGTCAGGCTCATTTTGTCATTTTTCTTCCTACCTTTGAAAGACTATTTCATAAACTCAAGCAACTGGAAATGTCTTCTAACCTAACACTAGCAGTCTTTAAGGACCTACTGCTGCAACAAACCTTCAAGTGATCCCCAATCAATAAGAATTACGATGAATGCCCGGAAAGCCAATTATCGAGCCGTAAGTTCCTAGGAACTCCAAATTCTTAAGCTTCAATATCCATAAACCGCATTTACTATAGAAATCCAAAAATTCTTCGATGATCTTTTCAGTTAAAACCTCTTCAACTGCCCAAAAAGGGATTTTTAACCCAATTTTCTGTTCAGGTATCATAATTCAGCATAGTCAGAGGCTATGGCTCACTTGGACCAAGGGCCATCTTTCATTTGAAGATTTCCAGGATCAACTTTACCATTTTGTCCTACTAAAATCCATTTGAGAGCTTTTCAGACTAATAAAACCTTGATTTTACCCCTTGCCCTTATCATAATTTGGACCTAACAAGCCCATTACGATCGAAATATCTGCGACCTCGAAAATAGACACTGAGTTTGCTACATTCCGAGCCCAAGAGCTCACAAAAGTGGATTGTACAAGAAGGGGTCAAAAATATTAGAAGCAATTAGTGTACATTAATGAGCTAAAACTTTATGATTTCAGCTCATTAATGGCATTTAATTCATTCACACCTTAAGGCTTAACTAAAAGGCCCTTAGATTGGAATGTTTTTAGGTACACCATCATCCCTCACCCCTCACCCTTGGACTAAAGATTTGAATTTCAAATCCCCATTGAACCCAACATCTCACTCCATTTATCATATTTGTGATCCCTTTTGATATTTGCTACCAACCACAACACCTTAAAGAGCATCTTTGCTCACCCCTTTTCCACCTCACCAATCCAAGTGAAACAGCACACCCCCATCTCCGCCCTCCATCCAAGAGAAGTAAATCTATCTCAACCCCTCCCTTGTCCATGTCACCTAGCACAAATCCCTTTCATCCCAGTCACCCATGCTAAAACTAATCCTAGCCCTACACCTCAAAGCTAGCCAAACTGACCTAAGCCATTGACCTAGATATTGCTACATTTAATCCCCACCATCCATGGCATGAAATTGAGGCTACAGGGTTGGCAACCAAAAATTTCAAAGAAAAAGAAAAGATGAAGAAAGCTTGGATTTCTTTAAACCCTAAGCCCTCCTTGACCTAAGGTAAGCCTAAACCTATGCTAGGTTAGTTTACTTACATCCATATGATCAATTTTCATGTTGTTATGTTGTCCAAATCATGTTATTTAACTGCTTCAATTCAGGTTACTTGGTAGAGGCTCAATAGCCTCCATCTGTGTTGATTTTCAACTTGTGCTTAGTTTAGAATTTATTTTGAGTTTTGTACAGTCATAATGAGCTTAAATTTTAGTATGTTATGCTTAACATGTATGCCTAGTTCCATATTGAATTTAGTGATTTTTGGAGTTGTGGAAGGCGTCGAGATGGCCCCCCAAACAAACCCCAAAATCTGGATCCTGTGTAACCTAATTTAGCCCATTTTTTGTTGATTTTATTTTGATTTTTGATAAATGTTCTTGAGATAAAAATCATACATGGTATTCCCCTATCAATTGTTTGCTAGCATGCATAATTTTATAATTTTATAAAAACCCTAAGGGGTTCAAAATTTGGGAAATCCAGTTGTTGGATTTGCTCCTAGTAACTAACGCCTGAATTTCATTTAGACAAATAGGTGTTAAGGAAACAATCAGGTGTTGAGATTTGGGACCCACCCTAGGGAGCCACGATTTTTCCTAAACTTGTCCTCAATAGGCCTTTATAACCCTCTTAAGTCCAACCCTGTGTTAAAGCACGTCTGTGGGCCCTAATTTCTCTCCCAACGCCTGAATTTAATTTTAGGCATTGAGTAGGGAAATCCAGGTGTTATAGTAGATTTAGGCGTTAAACTTGTGTTAAAAATCAAGTTTTCAAAATTTTCTAAGTGTATCCATGACCTAGGTCTAACTCAGAGACTTAGGAGAATCCCACCCCTCTAGGCCCACCAGTGTGGCCCAAAAACCAAGGCCGGTTGCTGATCCCAACACCCAATGCCTAAATTTCTCCTAAATTAAAATTAGGCATTGAATATTTAAGCATTAAGCCTGCACATGATGACCACTCTGCCTTCTTTTGGAGGATAGATGTCCACCCTCATGGGGGCCCCACAATTAGGGTTTGGCTTCCCTTACTTCAAGAATTACCCCTGTACCCTTCTGACAAGGTCCCACGTATGTATCAAAAAAACCCTAACCAAGTGGTTGACCCAGTCAGCCTCCAATGCCTGAAAATTTAGGCTTCAGCTTTAAAAAACAAGCATTAAGCATGTGATCAAATGACCCGATTGTCGTCTTTGGGAGAGCTTATCTCCACACATGTAAAGGTTACAACCCCTAGGGTTGTACAACCTCTGACCTTGTCTAGAGGTCCCACAGAAATGGGACCCACAAAAAAACCTTAATAAACCACCTTAAAGTACAGATTGGATCAGCTTCCAATGCCTAAATTTCACCTTGAATTAAATTCAGGTGTTGAGCTAAAATCCAAGCATTAAGCTTGAAACACAGAAAAACATAATTCCTCCTCTCTTTTTTTCTTTGTGTCAGGGTTAATTCCAACCCTAAAGATCATCCAAGGGACACTTTGGAGGGGTCCTCCATCCCTCTAAAATTCATAACCATGAGGGCATCTCCTGTTGTTTATGTGATTCAATTTAAAGATCAATTTCTAAGTTTTCTAGAAACCAACACCTGAATTTTCCCTGAATTAAATTTAAGTGTTGGAAGTAAATTCAAGCATTAAGCCTGAGAAAATTACAAAAACCAGCACCTTCCATAATTCATAAGCATGAACTTTAACATACTTCAAGACATGTATGAATGAGAGAAGTCACCTTAAAAAGGAGGGTATTTGGGGTGCCTAACACCATCCCCAAATATAACTAAACAACTTACCCTGAATATCATGGACTCAGACCAATTTTAGGAGTTAAACCCTTAGACCTATGAGTCTAAACTTCTCCCCTTCCCCCAAAGGGGAACTGATGTCCAACTCTATCGGTTAATCCTGAGTTGGTGGTGACTCCTAACCCAAGGGTTAGCAACCTGCGCAAGAACGCCCAGCCACCAAGCTAAAGTGTGGCCCGAAAACCATTAACATGCAGGGGAATTCGAACCCCCCGGACCTCGAAGTCCACACCCATGATGCAAAAATAAATCTAGGAAACTTTCTTGTTCCCTTAATGATAACCATAGGCTGATCAGGATGCTTAAAAGAAACTTCCTTGTTGAAACAATCCACATTAGCATAATGTGCAGCTAACCAATCCATACCCAAAATAATATCGAAGTTTCTCAACTCCAATAGAATCAAATCAGCTAACATCTCACTATCCTCTATTTTCAATACACAAGACTTGAACATTAAATCAGCTGTCATCGACTTCCCAAGTGGAGTCGAAATAGATAACTCATACTTTATGTGTCAATAGAAATATCAAAGAATGCAGTAAAACCAATAGCAATAAAGGAATATGTGGAACCAGGATCTAACAATACTCTAGCATCACGATTGAGAAATCGAATGGTACCTGTCACCACAGTGTTGGTTGTTGCCTCCGCATCTCTCTCGGTCAATGCAAAGAGCCTACCTTGAACCTGTGGTTGGGACTTTCCTTCTATAGTTGTAGATCCAATAGCCTTTAGTTGCTCAAGGCAGTCACAGATGCGGTGACCTGTCTTCCCACATTTGAAGCAAGCTTTAGTCTCTAAGTATCATGCACCCAGATGTAGTCTCCCATAACGAGGACATGGTTCCCTAAAAAACTATGGCTTGGATACAACTCCAGTAATTGGCTTATTCTTAAATGCTTTGATCCCATCACTATCACAACTTTTTCGGGCAATTTCAGTGTTGGGTCACTTCTTATTGTTGTCTCTCCACTGTTGAATTTCATCACTCTTATTCAGTCAACATTGCCATGTTGACCACCTTAGTCAAAGTCCCAGGTCTAACATTAGCCATCTGGGCACGGATGTCTGGGTGCAACCCTTTCTGGAATTTTTTAGCTTTGTGAGCCTCATCTCCTGCAATCTCTAATGCATACCGCATCAACTACATAAACTTGGCCTTCTACTGTAAGACCATCAGAAAACCCTGCTCAAGATCCATGAACTCAGCCTCCTTGGCTTCATGAACACTCTCTCAAAAGTAATTATCTCGGAATGCCTGCTTAAAAATGTCCCAAGTAATGGGCTTATCATCCTCAGTAGTAAAGTACCATGGATCACTCTCCACCAATGTTTCACCTCGCCCTTCACATGAACACTGCAAATGAAGCCCTCTGCTACACATTGCAATCCATAATCTGAAGAAAAAATATTCTAATTGCATCAGCCAAGCTTTTACAACAACTGGGTCAGAAGTCCCTCAGAACTTAGTTGGACCCATGCGCCTGAATCGCTCAAACGCAGACATCTCATAGTCATTTACCCTCTCTCTCTAGCTATGACATGGCACTCCATAATCTCAGCCAAGTTTCTAACCGCCCTCAAGGCTCCGGTAGGATCCTCATCCACCTCAAACTGTGGAGTCAAAGTAGAAGATCGCCATTGAACCATCTCCAACAAAAGGTAATTAATAACAATCCTCGATGTATAGAAAAATCTTCAATTAGTTCATATCATAATCATTATGTTGCATAGCCATCAATATCATATAATCAAGATCTGAAAAATCATATCAAGTAGTACTACCATTTCAACTCTATGTTTTCCAACTCTAATGTTTTCTATGTTTTTCTTTCAATCAATATGTATCAATTATTTTTCTAAAGTTTTATAAAACTACAGCTCTGATACTATCAACACCCAAATTTTGACTCGGGTCAGGTGATAGCCTAAGGATAGCATAACAACATCTAGGCATCAAGACTCTAAGCACCCTTGGCTTATGAAGAGCAAGCCTGGACTCTAGAAGGTTAGGCATTCCCAAAGAGAACAATTCAGATACTCCAATTGCAAATGAATCAATACAAGCACCCTATTACAGCCCAAAATGCACTATTCCAAGACAAACCCTAATTTCATTCAAAAGCACCAATGGGACTTTAAGGGTCCACATTTTAGAACCCCCCCCATTCATGTCATCAGTAAGTTTTTCACCTCCTATAAGCCTTTCTCTAACAAAGCATCATAGATGGAAATTTTACCATTTTGTCATTCTGCCTTCAAAGGTTCAATAGTCACCATCTATGATTCAGATCACTGAATTTCTCTGCCTACATAAGCCTTCTTATCATGAAGCATCATATGCAAAGAATTCACATGTTCACCTTTTTTTATCGGCGGATAAAAAAATTACCATTTTACCCTTTTACCTCAAAGAATCAACCCTTGGAGCCTCTCCCGTGGCCCAAATGGTGTAATTTCATATCC
Organism: Platanus orientalis; assembly: GCA_025762735.1. Lineage (NCBI taxonomy): Eukaryota > Viridiplantae > Streptophyta > Magnoliopsida > Proteales > Platanaceae > Platanus > Platanus orientalis. Next base: position 914 of record JAOXJP010232167.1, on the reverse strand, counting down.
TATGCATCCCTAAGTCTCCTTGTTCTAAGGAACTCATCATAGATCAGACACTGTTCGAGAACAGCGACAGTCAATTTCTCAATCTATGATAACCCTAACCAAGAAATGACCCTTGCAAAAGCTCTCAAACTCTTATCCGATCTCCGAATCTAGAAAGGTTAGTCGTCATATCTCGGCCTCAGCCTTAGCTTTAAATCTCCAGGTCTGAGAAGAGAATTTCAAAGTCTCGAAGAGCTGTGAAATCTCAAATCTTCCCCCAAAGGGTCAAAAGGCTGTTTTCCAGCTTTTTGCTCTTATGGAGCCAAAATATTCTCCAGACTTTTAAATTAGGATCAGTAAGTGTCCATTTTTTCAGAATCACGAAGCCTTCAAAAAGCTATCTAAGGAGCAGAAACTTTCGTAAAACCTATCTACCAAGATTCCCTTAAATACTCCAAAAAGCACAACAAATTAGGTCAAAAAATAAGGTGCTCAACTGACTCCCGGAAGCACATCTAAAATCAGAAATCTAGTTAGTCAGTGACCACACCACTATAAATTCAGAGCCTCAAGACTATCAGATCCACACTAATTTATAGAAAATTTATGCCCAAGCAGTCATTTCTGTCCAAACCCAGAAAGAGCGCATTTTGTCTATATTTGGCATGCGGGACACCCTTATAAGTTCCCTTGGATAAGGCCCGAGGTGGCATTTTATAGAAAAACCAATAGCATTCCCTATCCAATTCTGTCAAATCGCTTAAAATGATTTTTGACCTAATTTCCTACTCGAGTACCATAACCTCACATAATCAGAAGCTGTGAATCACCTAAACCTAAGGTCATCTATTCTTGGGTGACTCTCGAATCAATTTTACCATTTTTCCCTTTCAAAATGCATCTGAGAGCTTTTCAAGCCAAAAAACCCTAATTTC
>JAOXJP010232166.1:0-10515 GCA_025762735.1 Platanus orientalis | reverse complement strand
GCATAGAAATGCCAATCACGATTAACAGGAGACGTTAATCATTTGCCGCTCCTATTTAAGCTTAATCATTTACAACAAATATTAATGACAACAACAATAATCTATATATGCTAAAGCAAAGGGTTGTTGAGTTGGACAGCCAAACAAATTTTATTGGGTTTTAATTGTATTTTCAGAGAATGACAGATGGACAATCCCATGTTTCCTCTCTTCCTCCATGTTTAACCTCTCCTATTTTTTCTTCTCTCATAAATTATCTCATCCATAATCCTATTACAGTATATTTCTTTCTTTTGGTGGGTTTCTAAAACTGTTTTCAAAACAGGACAGGTATACAAAAAATATTACAAATTTCAACTTAAGTAGGAGTTTTTATACAAGTGTTAAACGATAGATGTAAAAGTGGGCTTTCTCCCACTCTCCTAAATTTTCTTTAATTCCTCTATCTCGATGTTTTCCTCTTCCACGGGTCAACTATTCGTGTGAACACGGGGTCATCCTCTAGTAGAATGATATAGTACAAGTAAAAGGTTTTAAAGAGTAAGTGATGATTTAACAAAAGTTATTGTTCCGAGTAAAGTGGAATGGTGGATGCTGAAATATATTAGGTATGTTAACTCTAACATCTCCTACTTAGGGTTTTAGGAGAGATGATTAATTATATTTCATAATTTAAGATGGTATTAAAGCAGATTTTAGGTCGCGAGTTCATATCTCTCCGTGGAAGCAATTATTCTCCCTGGCTCTTTATGCACATGTATGTACATTCTATGGATTCTCACCTAGCCCCCTTGTGTTTATTGTCCTGGAGAGTCCCTCCTGAGGAGGAGTGTTGAAATACATTAAGTATATTAATTTTAACCTTTCCTACAACCTTAGGGTTTTGGGAGAGAGAAATAATTACTTTATTTAAGAGTGGGATGGAATTCGACTCCTGTCTTCATTTTTTTCATGATTGGACAATGGCTACTGTTCAAGATAAAACATGATTCATATAGTCAACCCCAAATAATTAAGATAAGATTTTTTTATTGAACGACATATTAAAAGTGAGTTAACAATTGGGAGCTCCATCTAGGATTGTCAACTTGGAGCTCGGTTTGTTATGAGCAAAGCCAGAGCCTCCGATTGAGCTCATTTAGCTAAGTAAGTTGAGACGAACTACACTAATCTCAACATGCTAAAAGCTCCGCTCAATAAGAGTCTTTTATATATATATATATATATATATATATATATATTGCTCAAGTCTAGATTAGCCTGTCAATGAACCAAGCCAAGCTAGTTCATTAAGAGTTTGGTTTAGTTAACAATATTATATATTGTGACAATATTAATGGTCAAATAAGATAAATTAGGCTAACGGGTCAATAGGATGTTGGGACTTTTTTTTTTTTTTTTGGCAAGTCAAACCTAAGCCTACCTTCACAAGCCTGAGCCAAGCCTGAGTTTGGCCTCCTTGTGACGAGCCTGACACCCCTAGTATGGACCACCTTAGGTGGAGTTTGGTGGGCCGAACTGAGCTGAGTCTGAGCTTACTCCTTGTGTGAGGAGCCTGAGCTGAGCTGGGCAAAGCTCGGCTCAGCTTGACTAGTTGACACCCCTAGCTCCTTCTGATGAGATGTAAGGCCTGGTTTCCTTGAATTGAATAGAAAAGAATAGAAGAAGAAAAATCTCATAAAAAAGAAAAGAAAAGAATCATGGCTATGATTAGGTATGAATAAGTCCGAATGGTCAAGGTGCAGAGGGCGTTAGGGGTAGACACATCAGTGCCGGAAAAGTGATTTACACTGTTTGGCAGTGCTTTTTCACTTTTTGGTGCTGATGTGTCCACCCTTGACTCTGTCTGCACCTGTTCGTTCATGTCTTGTTCTTTCCAAATCCTGAGGGAAACGATCATAAGAAAACCATGGAAAAACCAGCTTTTCATGGCAACCAGATAAGGTCTAAAATAAAATGTAAGCATGGCAGAAAAACTAGCGTTCTTGAGATCTTCTAGATTTTTTCAGAAATTTTGAACTATGGTCCATCAACCATTTGGATAATCTGGATTATTGCCTATGATACCATGTAGACTGGCTGGGATTTAGTGCGCTCCCCTAAAGTGCCCTTAACATGCTCCCTTCATGAGGGGGAGGGGGGGGGGGAGGAGAAACGCCAGATCAAAAAGTGATTTACACATTTTTTTGGTGGGGGTGATGTATATCTTGACATAATGTCTGCCCCCTGCATACAGGGGCACGTTAGAGGGCACACCAAATCTGGGGGCATGTGGACAGTATTCACGTCATGTTATTACTCGACTATCAAAATTTAGTATCATTAATCAAATAGTGCATAGTTTCAACCACATGGCAACATATGCAAATATGACTTACAATTAGGGGTGGCAATGTTTGACACGACCCGTGAACCTGACACGACTCAACACAAAAATAAGCGGGTTAGGGTTGACCCTAAACGTGTTTTGGGTCAAAACAGGTCAACCCGCTTTGACACAATTATCAATTAATAAATATGTCAAGTTAGGGTTGAGTCAAATCGTCTTATACCCTTACCTTGACACGACACGAACCTGACTCGCCAAAAAGAATTACCACATAACCCGTGAATGCGACACCACCCAACATGAAAATAAGCGGGTTAGGGTTGACCCTAAAAGTGTTTTGGGTCAAAACAGGACACGATTAATAAATGGGTCAAGTTAGGGTTGAGCCAAATAGTGCTATACCCTTACCTTGACACGACAAGAACTCGACCCGCCAACATGAATTACCAACCCTACTTACAATTTACAAACCTGATAACCCCAAATAGATCATCAACTAATAAGATAAGAACAATAACCGGTTGGCCTCACACCATTGCCAGCCAGTACAAAGGGTTGGGTTTGGTTCAGGGCAAATAAACCGATCCTCGATAGGATTGTGACGAGGCATCACTAGATTAAATATCAAATTATTGTGATTCAACATGACTTTAGTCATCACCATCCTTCTACCTGATGAAAGGCGCACATTGTCCACTTGCGCTTCAACCATTAGTTAGATCTGACAGTGTAACTATAGAACGAAGCTGGGATTTGGTACTGAAATTTGCTCTTCCTGATGTATTAGGATGACATCAGGGGTTGAGTATCAGTACCTAAAAGTGACTTTCACTTTTTTGGGGTGTGCTTATCACTTTCTAGCACTGATGTGTCCACCCCCTAATACCATCCTAATACATACGGAAAAGCAGATTTCCGTGTATATATATATTTTTTTGGAATGGCAAAGCCTCATCTAATTATAAAATAAAACAAAGTAATTGTTAATGGTTTGTTTGGATGCAAGGTTACATCAGGTAGGTCCAACCCAACACAAGGCCTTCCGTATGGGTGCAGGGACTTAAGCGGCAGTGTCAAGTTCCCATTCAGCCCACCTTTTTTTTTTTTTTCCCAAAAAACTTTCTTGGGCATTTTGACAAATCATGTAAATTTGATCCTACACTAGGCTAGGGCACAAAACATCCTACACCCATACGGCCATACATGACTTACGGATTTCAGAACAATCTGCTTTTCTTGAAGCTTTTATTCCAACTGAACTTGTAGGATTTCCTTCGGAATCATAAAAAGATAAGCTAGCTTTTATATAAGAATCATTTTTTTATCCAGCTTTTATATAAGAATCATTTTTTTCCCCCCTTTTCCAATCCGAATTGGGGGAACTAAGTTCATGCTGCTAATTGGGTCAGGCAGCCGTCATAGCAAAGCCTAGCAAAAATCAGTTCTGTTTGGACAATGCAAATTGGATGGTTTAGTACATCTTCGTGGTTGCAGCTTCAGTAATTGTGGCCAAGCATTCCAAGCTATGCTTGGACGCAATTTAGTGGTTGCCAAAGGATTGAGCATTGTAAAGAAATAATCATATGAAAAGGAAGCAATTCTAACACTCGAACATTTCTTGGAGCATTTTTTAGTTCACTTCGATATCAAAAGCAGCTGGGGTCGAGGAAATTTACGAGACCTCAGTGACTTTCAAGCTTAGGTGTTGGCTGGAAATAGTTGTACATTGACCGATTTTATCGGTCATCCATCAATGGGTGTGTTATGTGTCATCTTTTATTGATTTGCTAATTGATCCTTCATCATGCATTCAGAAATCGCCACACTCGCCAAATGTTGTGATATTGTGTGTCCACCCTGATGGTAAAATTTCCACAGTAATAATAGGTAAGCAAATTTGTGATCTACATTGAAGACTGAGAGAGCAAATGAAGATGGTCATTCATGTAAAAGAATGCATATGAAACATCTGCCCCACCCCACCCTCCAGCCATTTAATTGTTGAAGTGAATTTTAAAAGCAAAACATAACTGGTAAAATCAGGACTCTTAACGCTGCACTAAAATATTAATTATAACAAGAGAAATCTTAAGGAGGAGACTGCCCCTTGGCCTGCGTGTATTCGGAGAATAAAGGCTCAGCTTAAGTTTTCTCTAAGGATTACCCTAGTTCTGAATGCAGACAGTATGATAAAAACTAGCCAAATAGAAAAAAATAAAATAAAAAATAAAATTTCTAGACACCAAGAATAGATTGTTATAATATCACAACTATTTAAGTCATTTCTAGTGGTTTTGACATCCAATTCTAGCCTACCGAGTATTAGTTTGTGGCTAGATGCATGCAACTTCTATTTATGTTTACATTGAGAACACTCGACTCCATGCTGATAGATAAATAAAATGTTTCCAAGACCCAAATTCGCATTACAATGTTTCCAAGACCCAACATGCTTAAATGTTATTGTTGCAGATTCATTGAGTCCAAACATAATTTTATGGGAGGCATTATGGTTCAATTATCTGAGTCTCCCACGAACTTCCCACTCAACGGCCAACACTCAAATTGTAAGCAGCATATACAAGGTCAGGATATCCACCAAGTCTTTCAAGCAGATGGAATGGTTGAGTAGTCTAAATCAAGAACCAGGCTATCAGTGCAAATTCTACTCATAACTGTAGATTATTGCAGTCTTGCATAGAGATCCTCATCAAGACCACGCTACCACCACTGAAATCAATGTTTAGTAAAGTTTCTTTGCATCTTAATGATCATACTTGCCAAAATTGGATTTGGACAAGATCTCAAACTGAAATAAAGGTAAAGAGTTGAATTTCATCAAGTCCTTGTGCAACCCATTCTCCAAACCTCAAATGCTGGTGTTCTCCTCAAGCATTGAAATTTTTAGTCACCATTAGAACAGTTGGCTCAAACGGCATTGTCTGAATAACATCCTCAATTGGCCCGCCTTATTCATAGTTGCACCATGTCACATAGAAAATAAGAGTACTAGTAAGTACATGAATAAAGTCGCAAGTGAATCCTATTAAATTTTCTATTTCATTCTTCACCTCCATCCTCAACCAATTCATCATACTGTTGATAGAAATACCCCTCATCACCCATTTCTTGGAACAACAATCTCAATATTGAATAAATGGCTTCGCCCCCACAATGCAGCATTTGATTCGCCTTGAAAACAAACACATCGTTCCTAATCCCAATCCAACTACACCCACTCACCTTTTTTACACCTCTCTCTTTCATGGCCTTCTTCACTCGGGCTACACTCTCCCATCTTCCCTTCATTCCATATATCCGAGCCAGCACCAAGTAAGGTAGAGAGAAGTTTGGTCCTAACTCCAGCACCCTCTCTGCAACTCTTTCTGTGAGTTTCAAGTCTCCATGACTCCCACAAGCACGAAGAAACAACCCCCATACAAAAGCACTAGGCTCATGAGGCATTGTTTCTATGATCTCCATTGCTTCCATGAGTTTACCTGTTTGACACATCATGTCCACCATACAAGCATAATGCTCAACCTGGGGAATAACTCCGTATTTCTCTTCCATAGACGAAAAAATATCCATCCCTTCATTAGCAAAACCCCCACTGCAGCAAGCAAATAAAACCCCAACTAGAGTTATACGGTCAGGTGGTGGACCACTCACAAGTAGTTCTTCAAAAAGATTTAATGCTTCGACAACATTTCCATTTCGAGCAAAACCTATGATCATGGTATTCCAAGAAACCAAGTCTTTATAATCCATTTTAGCAAAGGTTTTCATGGCAGAGTCAACTAACCCGGATTTGGCATACATGTCCATAAGCGAACAAGCAACAATTGTATCAGACTCCAAACCCATTTTAAGAACCAATGTGTGGATTTGAGTCCCTTGCTCTGCTGGAAAAAGCCACGAAATAGAGCTCAAAATGCTGCTGAGAGTGAACTCTGTTGGCCTGAAGTCCTCCCTCAAAGTGAGCACAAACAGTTGAAGAGCTTCCTCTACAAGCCCATGTCTTGCATAACCTGAAATCATCGAATTGCAAACTGCTGAATCCCATCTATGCATCTCTTCAAAGAGCCGAACTGAATCATTCAATTCGTTGCATTTGGAAAACATGTCAATAACCGCACTTGAAACTATGGCATTAGAAAGAAACCCCATCCTGATACACAAAGCAAAAACTTGCTTACCCTTTTCCAAAACCCTCAAGTTAGAACAAATGGCGATCACCATTGATATTGTGAAATGATCGGGTGAATACCCAGTTGATATCATCAAAGAGAATTGGTCCAATGCCAAGTCTCCATAGCCTGACTTATCACATCCCAAAATCAATGAGTTCCAAGAAATAATATCTAAGTCCTCCATCATAAAAAACACACCAAAAGCATAATCAACAAGACTAAGCCTCCCATACATGTTGATTAAAGAATTACCAAGCATTACATTCGACAAATTCAAACCACTTCGAATAATGCTACCATGGATTTGCTTACCCTGGTGAGAAGACCACACAAAGGACATCATAATTGAGAATGTGAATCCAGTTGGTCCCATACCAACCCTCTGCATTTCTGAAAAAATTTCCATTGCATAATCAACATAACCATTTGAGGCGTAGCCCGAGATCATTGAGTTCCAGCTGACAACATCTCGCTCAGGCATATGACCAAACAAATTATGTGCACTTTCAAGATGACCCAACTTAATGAATACCATCAATAAAACATTCCAGGTTCTGGAATTCTTATGGGGAATATCATCAAATACTTGCAAAGCATCATTAAGGGTGCCTACCTTGGAGTAGAGATTGAGAATGCAGTTACCCAAAAAGGTATGTTTATCAAAACCAATTTTTATCAATCGGGCATGGATGAATTTGGTGAGAACCAAGGATTTCAATGACAGACAGTGGTTTATGAGGTTATAGTAAAAGGACATCAGGTTGTGTGAGTCTTGTGAGTAATTCCGATAAATGGGTACATGTGAGCTTTTTTGAGAAATGGGCACACACAAATTCAGTGACAACATCAAAGATGGAGCAAATTTGTTCTCCAAGCCTTTGAAACGTGCAATCATAGTAAATAGAAGTACAAATCTCCTTCTTCTTCTTCTTCTTCTTCCTCTTCCATGTCTCCATCTTAAAGCATTTTACACAATAGTTATCAAACGCCACCAGTCACCAAACCAGTTTTGGTACCACGTCCTATGCCAAATGGTTCGGCTCTTGTGATTGTAAGATATAAATCAAATGAACGGGACAAAAAAACACTGTTTGAGTTTACCACTGTTACACACCCTGTAAATTCAGCAGATAAGCATAAGTTAGAAAAGCATCAAGCATATATAGGGGGTAAAGAAAGCGTTAAAAAATTCTGCAATAAAACTAGAAAATCTGTAACAAAACATTGTTTTTTTTCTAGAAAATCCTGCCGAGGACATCCCCTTCTGTGAGTTAGACAAGGAACCTGCAAGTCTTTTTCTTTTATTTTCGAAAACAATGTTCTTTCGAACTTCATCTCTAATAAGCATAAAAATCCTTTATTGGAATGTTGAACAGGGAAAATCAAAGCACGCAAATTTTATCAAAATATAAGTTTCATTTTCCGCAGCGATATGGAAATATGGAATGGTGTAAATCAACAACAGATTTCCAACAGAAAAGAGTGCTAAAACACATTTATATATCATCAGAATATAAACAAAATCAACAGAAAATAAATTCTATAGAATCAAAAGGGTTCTATAAATTAGTAAATCTAAACCTAAATCCCAATCTAGGGCATGGAATCGTGTGAAACTAGAGCCAAAAGAAACCATAAGAATGGTGAATGGACCAAATTGACGACGTAAAGAGAGTGAGGGAGAGAGAGACTTACATGGTCGCCGTTGCCGTTGCCGTTGCCGTCGCCGTCGCGGGGTATCGCCGTTGAAGCTTCGGATGTATAGAGGACCGTCGCCGATTGAGCTACTGAGGAAGGACGAGGGTCGAGAGAGACGGCACGAAAAGGTTTCGTCCCGCTTTCTTCTCTCGCCATTTTAAAACGGAAACAGAAAATGTTTCCTGCATCCAGAAGCTAGCAGAGATTTCCACCTTTATTTTGATGCAACCAAACGCTTCATATTCAAACTGTTTGGATGCAAGCATTTCCCTATTAAAATAGTGGATAGCAAGGCAAATCCCTGTAATTGATTTTTTTTTTTTTTTTTTGAACTTTTCGTATCCACATGTGGGTGGCAATGTCTGACACGACCCATGAACCCAACACAAAATAAGTGAGTTAGGGTTGACTGTAAATGTGTAAATGAGTCAGGTTCGAGTTAAGCCATATAGTCGTATACCCTTAACTTGGCATGACACAAATATGACCCACCAACATGAATTACCACATAACCTGCGAATCTGACACGAACCCAACACGAAATAAGCGGGTTAGGGTTGACTATAAATGTGTTTCGGATCAAAATGGATTGATCTACTTTGACACGATTAATAAATGGGTCAAGTTATCTCGACTTGACACAAATCCGACCTGTCAAAATGAATTGCCACCCCTATATATGATTGGACTGGGCAAGGTTAGGCAAATGAATTTTGTGCAAACATGTGCAAACAGCACCAGGGAGTTGACACATCAGCACTGAAAAGTGATTTACATTTTCTGGGGCATGCTTATCACTTTTTGGTGCTGATGTGTCCGCACCCTAGCATCATTTGCACCTAATTTTTTCTGCAAACTACATGGCCTAAACCCACAAAATTTTGACTGGGCCTGAAATGGACTGAGCCTAGCAATCTTGGAAGCAAGGCCCAACACAGCCCTATGTCAAGCTATGCCAGTCAGGCCACTCTTTGCCACCTTAAACAGCAAAAAGGATTGGGAACGCTTTCCTTAACTAACGCTAACCACCGCCCCGTTAGGGGGTGGGCACATCAGTGCTGAAAAGTTATATGAACCTCCCTCCCCCTAAAAAAAAAAAAAAAGAAGTGTAAATCACTTTTCAGTGCTGATGTGTCCACCCCCTGTCAGGGGCAGAGGTTAGCAGTTTTTAGGGGAGCGGACACAAGCCTACCTCGGTAAACGGAGACAACTATAAATCACATTGGTCTGACCTTAGGTCATGCTGATCCTAACCAGGGAAATGGATTGGATGTCTACTCAATGTTAACGTGATCAATCGCCACTCCTACAATTGGGTAGGGACATTAATGATTTAGAGTTAATTGTCACTTGTGGGAATTTAGATGGTTGATTAATGATTTAGAGTTAATTTGCATTCCAATAGCATTTTAGAGTTCTAAAACAATTGAGTCCTCACTTCTTAAAAATTCAAACTTAGGAGCTTTTAATCCATATTGGTCAGGAGAATTGAATGTGGGGGGCAGAAGATAATTGTCCTGGTGTAGAGAAAGATAACTTGATCAAACCTAATCTAGTCAATTGCCATGGATATTCTAATGGCTATTTTGAGAATCCAAACTCGAAAAAAAAACAAACACACACACATACACACAATTTTTGTTCATGCTACAAAAATCTAGAGAAAAAATTGCCACAACAGACCCTTGGCCAAAGTCATAAAGCCAAATAAATATTTAGGACCACATGAAACCTTTGATAGTATCTTGTATTTGTCGTAGACTTGTCTCCTAAATCAACTCAATCTTTTAAAATGCCATTCTCACATAGGAAATTAAAGCAGTGCTCTTTGAAATTGGAAAGTTAAAAACCGCTGACCCTCATGGGTTTCAAACAAGATTCTATAAAAAATATTGGCCTATTGTGGGAGAAGAGATGATAAGCTTCATCCAATAATTCTTTCGAGGTAATTTATCTTTGCATGAAATAAACCAAAATTTTCTAGTTTTTATTCCTAAATGCCAGCAGCTGCAGAGGGTTGATCAAATCAGGTTTATAAGTCTTTGTAATGTTATCTATAAGATCATAACAAAAACCCTAGCATATTGAGTAAAGGCAGTAATTCATGAATTTATAATCCCTTCCAATATGTTTTCCTAGAAGGCAAACAACTCATCGTCAATGTATTGATTCCACATGAATTATTTCATCAAATGAAAAGAAATGAGTAAAATAATCTAGGAATGGTTATCAAAATTGATATAAGAAAAAGCATACTATAGGCTTGAATTGAATTACGTGCTGATGACCATAAAT
>JAOXJP010232165.1:0-10515 GCA_025762735.1 Platanus orientalis | reverse complement strand
TGTGTGGGGATGAGGCCCCTAAAAAATAAAAGTTCATAACTAAAATAATATTAAGATTAATTAGCAAAGGAATGTGTTGATACAAAAGGTTTTAATAACTATCGATTATATATATAAGTCGTCAATACAAAATTGCATAATCAATGCATTGTGTGGGAAACATCTAAGTTATGGTCCGTCTTAGTCAGTCGTCAGTCAAATCTAACATCTCCTGTGTCACTACATCTTCGCTAACCACATGTTGGAATTCTTCAATTTGTGGTTCGTACGATTGTAGTGCCTATCCCAACGCATTATCGGTCCGGTATCTATGTCAATATGTCATGATGGGTGGGATAGGATGACCCTGCAGGAGGAAAACCTATAGACATAACAATGAGTGAAGTTAAACACAAAACATGATTAACTGTAATAGCCCATTGTAACTTATATTTATCTGTACGAAGTGGTTGTTGTTCACGAAGCCAATAGCAAGTTCCTTCCGGGTGGCAGCAGGTATAGGGTCGGATCGAAGTGGTAGGAATGTTAGACACTGTCCCGCACTCAACAGGTATAAAACAACATGGTAACAAGAGGCTATCAGGTGGCCACATTCTAGCTTGGTCATCTAATACTCATAGGATGCACCTTCCATGAAGTGCGCAATAGAATGCCTAATATCATTCAGTGCTACAAACCCACCAAAAATCAGCTCATAATATTGTGTGTGACTATCCAATTCATGTAACAAGTCATTCTGGACTTGTGACTAACCATCCTCTCCCAAGCCCAACAAGGCAGCAATCGCCCGAAACCCACAATTTCCATCGGCTTGTATGTCTACAATATGCTGACTAAACGGACATATGTCATATGAAAAGTGTCTAATGTAAGCATCATATGACGAGAATCGAATTGACGTCTAACAAACGACCTATGGCAGAAGGAATAATGCATCAATATCAATGATATGACAAATCAACTTCACTTATATAGTAACAAACCTAATAATTACCTTCTCTTTCGCGTTCCTCTGTTAGGTTAATCTCACCGACTGTAGAGGGTTGGCATCCATTGGACTTGTGACAGACGGGGAGTAGCTATCCTACATCGATGGTACTCTCTCAAATGCGGATGGCTCACGTCGGGTAGATTTATCCATCTTTTCAGGTGGCCTACCCCGCATTATCGATTTGATCGTTGGTTCCTCTACATGTGTACTCCTCAGATTTATCAACTCCCTCAATTTCCTAAGCAGCTGGGCCTTGCTTGACTTGTCAGCTTATACGTAGGCTTGCTTTAACAACTCAAATTCCTCAATATGAATATCTTCCTCATTTACATGGTTCTAATTCGAGGTGGGTTGCATGTCAAGCTTATGCCAATGAGTATGAAAAGTATAAAGTGGGATCAGACACCTCTATCTAATATAGTCAGTAATTTCATGGGCGCATGGCAGGCTGTGGGTGTATCTAAGCTGACATCCACATGCAATGGGGTTAATCCCAACAAAACCAACCCGCTTTGTCTCATCAAGTATCTTCTCAAGTGCAGTAATGGAGACGTTTCCATGAAGCTCCCTGAATATGGACAACCTTAAATTGTGTTGAACGACCATCTTTGATTTCTCGAAGGATGCCTTGATTGATGTATGTTGTAACAAGAGCATGTAGTGTATGTTCGACCAAGAGGACTCGAAATTCCCTTGACTAGATCTCAGCTGCTTCTTTAACTTGGTATGGGCACTCTCAACGCTACAGGAAGCATAAGGAACAGCTAGTTAGATACCAACCAATGAGAAACAATTGTAAGTAGAAGAAAAAACAAAAAACAACCTTACATATTCGTTGTTGTGGCCCCCCATATACATAACTCGGTCTATCCAGGCTGCAGCAAACCTATCCCTATAGGTATCTAACCAACTCTGCACGTAGTCAAGTGTGTCTAGATAATGACTGAACTGCTTCTTCAATAATGCTAAGTAGTTGTCGTAATCCTCTTCTGTTGGTGACAGAACCACTAGATTCCAATAGATCATGAAGAAATCTCACGTCTCCTTTGTTGAAAATAACTTCTTACACTTTGCAAGCACATTCTTTTTTATGTGTCACCTACACAACAGATGTATGGTAGTGGGAAACACTTGTGAGATAGCATTCATTAGGGTTAAGTCCCTATCTATCATAATGACGTGGGGCAATGCACTATCATCCATAATACCACGCAAGACATTCAGGACCCATTTGAAGTTGTCCTCCCTCTCATGTTATAGAAACACAAATGCCACAGAGAATGCCATATCAGTAGATGTCATCCCAACGATTTCCAAGAGGGCAGATGATATCTATTGGTTTTATACGTGCAATCCATGAGCAACACATTTGAGAATGCATGTAATAAATCTAAGCTAGTTGGGTGTGCCCAAAATAAGTCAGTGACAGCCTCACTATCATCACTCGTATAGTGCCACTCGATGTACTGATGCTCAGCCAACAGTGCCAATAATTGCTGCATCTGAGATCTCCCACCATTTTCTTCCACCTTATATTTGTGTCGTGCATTGTAGACTATCTTCATTGTAGTTGTATTGAGGGGATATTTTTTCTTCATAGCGACCAAAATGTCTTTTGGTGGTACGTTACTCTTGGACATGTCCATTAATAACAAGTACTCCTCTTTGGATAATCTACTAACATAGGAGTGGCCCTCTAGATAATCTGCAGTCCGATGGTTATGCATATCGTATACAACTTCTAACATCCAATCATCATCGCTAGGTAACTTACTGTCTTTCAATCGGAATGGACATTCGCATTTTTTTGTACATGTCCCCCTAACATTGGCACCCACACCGACGTTTTTAGACCTCCTGTCTTCTCTATACCGTCCACTCCTTTCACATCCAAGGGTCAGACTAGTTTTTCTTATAGCACCACCTAAATCTGAGTTCAAAATGGAAATCACAAAACCATTTTTATTTGCAACATCTGTTGCTGACTTAATTAAGTTCGTCCGACTAGTGAATATCTATAAAAGAAAGAAAGAACACAATGGTCAATTGATCCACTTACTATAGATTGATTTTTAGCGTATACTAAGGACTAATTTTTATCTTGTATGTGATGAACTCATAACTGTAATCCACGACCATTTGATCGTAAGTCTGGCTACATTGGGTGGGCTACAATCACAAGATTTATATTTGTATATTAAGAGATAAAACAAATATCTTTTAATTCACTGGTTTTTTTATTAAAAAAAAAATTGTTATGTTCGGACCTGGTTACCCGAGCATAGTAGGGTCCCCTCGGCCAGCCTAACCAAGCACCCTATGTTGTGCTCGGCCAGACTAACCGAGCATAAAATAGTGTGCTCAGTTAGGCTGGCCAAGCACCACATAAGATGCTCAGTTGGGCTGGCTGAGGGGACCCTGCTATGCTCGGTTGGGCTGGCTGAGGGGACCCTGCTATGCTCGGTTGGGCCTGGCCGAGCACACCATTGGTTGCTCAGCCTAATCTTGTCAAGCACAGCGCAAAAACTAAAAAAAAAAAAACAAAAACAAAAAGGATTTTACGTACCTCTGTACTTCGTTCTCACTCCGGTTCACTTTCATTGTACTCCATTACTTCACTTCTCTCTTGTAAATGCCTAACTTTCAAAATGAGGTGTTGGGAAAAAGGATTTGGGAAGAAATATAGAGAAGTGGAGGTGTGTTGGGAGAGAAATATATGGAGGGGAGAGAGCGTAACGTTGGTTTTGGAGGGTGAGAGTTAGGTGGACTTAGAAATCAGTTTTTTTTGTTTTTGTTTTCAAAAGGTTAATGTAGACTTGTATAATAGGGTATTTTGGGAAAGGAAAATATGAGGTTTTAAGTGAGATGGACTTAGAAAAAACTGTGTTGGAAATAGAACATCACTTTAGATAATATCACGAAAGTCTAATGGTGCTATATAAGGCTGAAAATTGGGCCGGGTCGGTCTGAAACCTGATTTTTCTAGCCAGTAAATTAGCTCAAAAAAGCTCAGCCCGAGGCTAGTCAGAGAGGGCTCAGGCCCAAGATAAGAACCCAAACATTTGTTAGGGCTAGGTTCGGGCTTACCTCCACCTAGCCCGAGGCCCAAACTATATATATAGGAATCATATTATAAATTGTTTGAAGCTTTAATATATTTGTTTTTCACCATTCAAATAATTGCATACAAGAAAAATGGATATGTACTAGAGGGACATTATTTATTGTATCATAAATCTCTACTTACTAAATATTACATAAAATAAGGTAGATTAGCTATTGGGCTTTCACCTCCATGGGAGATTATCATAACATAATTTTTTTTTTTTTTTGGTACAAAGTTAGTTTAGATAAAATAAAGCATCACATTTAAAATGTAGTAGAGCCATAACAATTTTTTTTTTTTTTTCAGTTAGAGCTGGAGGGGACGTAATTTAAAATTGACAGTTTTCTCACTTATTGTTCTTTCTCAAGAATCCTATGCTCGGTCCATAATACATAAGGCAGGTATGGGTTCTTGTAAGGAATGCACTACACCTATCCTATGCTCGGTCCATAATACATAAGGCAGGTATGGGTTCTTGTAAGGAATGCACTACACCTATTTCTTCAAAGAAGCTGTCACTCCATTCATCTGAACCTAAGTTTCCGGATCCTGCTTTCTACGGAAGTATAGTGGGTGCACTCCAGTATTTAACCATTACAACACCGGACTTGGGTTTTACCGTTAACAGTGTTTGGCAATATACGCATGACCCCAGACAGTCGCATTTTCAAGTTGTCAAATGAATTTTAAAGTATCCTAAAAGAACTCTGTAGTATGGGTTACATTATTCTCCTGGGTCTCTAACTATTCAAGCATTCTCTGATACCTAAATCTATAATCGGTTATTGCATTTGCTTTGGAAGTAACCCAATTCTTTGCAATGCAAAGAAACATAATACCATTTTCTAGTCTATACTGATGCGGAGTACAAGACATTAGCATCTACTACAGCTGAAATAACTTGGCTCTGTATGTTACTTAAGGAACTTTGTATACCTCTGCAGTCTACTCTGGTTATTTGGTGCGACAATATCTCGTCTATTTTATTAGCCTCTAATACAGTCTTTCATGCATGCACTATACACATTGAACTAGACAGTCATTTTATCTGGGAGAAAGTGTTACAGAAGCTTATCACTTCATCATATTTCCTCACTAGATCAACATGTGGACATATTTACAAAACTGTTATCTGTCTCTAAATTTGCTGATTTTCGGTCCAAGTTGAAGGTCATTCCAACCCTCAACTTGAGGGGGGCTATTAACAATAGAGCCTCAAGACTGCAGCAACACAGACAGTTTAGAATTCAGTTAATAGTCAGATGAGTTGAAGTTGTTAAAATTAGTCTAAGTAGTTACAGTTAGTTAAATCAGTGAAACCGGTTGTAACTAACTGATGTAATGATTTATATTACAAATATAATCAAGAGCCTCTGTGAGAGGCAGGGTTTTTCTGTGATTGAGATCTGTATTCGTTCTAAAATCACCTCGTGGACCCTTAAAATTTGAATAAAGAAACATAGAAACTGGGACAAATGTAAGTTGTATACAGACCGCATTGCATGCTCTCAACTGTTTTGGGACTGTTCAAGATGTGGAAGTTTTAGCCATTTTCAATACCCTTAAGATTGAAACATTCCAAATTCTTCAGGTCATTCTGCCACTCCAGTTTCCACCATTAGAAGCCAGCATAAACTTTTCAATTTTCTAATTGAAGCTGGAAGTTTACTGATCTGTTTACATTTGTTCTCTCAACATCTCAAGTTTGACCAATGGCCAAATGGACTCTGGATGCTCTTTTATAATGCTATTTTCTAGGACCAAAGTAGTCACACTCAGACATGTTTCCATTTGACCTTAGTAAATATCTAAGTGATTCACAACTCCTCATCACATGATTCTCAGGCATTTTCAAAGTTCCAATCTGTCTGGTAGTTCTGTGATTGATGTTCCTTCAAGTTGTAGCTTAACTGTAGACGGCAATCTTCCTATGGAAACAGGTAATTTGCTTAGAGATCGGCAGCAACTCACAGATAAATGCTTCAAATGGGATAATGAACCAATGGAATCTGGCAGTTCTTTGATCTTAGTAGCATCAAGAAAAAGTTCTGACAGTGACTCCAGATTACCAATGGAATCAGGAATTGTTGTGATTGATTCACACTGCTTTAAACTTAATGTTTCAAGGTTTGTCAATGATCCAATGGAATCAGGAATTGCAGTGATTGATTTACACTGCTTTAAACTTAATGTTTCAAGGTTTGTCAATGATCCAATGGAATTGGGTATTTCACTCAAAGCAGAAGAACCATCAAGAAAAAGTTCTCTGAGAGCAGCCAGCCTTCCCAGTTTTTCGGGTAGTTGCTTCAGTGACAAGCATCCTTTCAGGCTAAGCCTTCTGAGTTTCTTAAGGCGGAATATAGATTCGGGTAGCTTCATTATAGCAGTTTCATCAACCAGAAGCTCTGTTAAAGGCTTCATGCAGCTCAACTCTTCCGGTAATTCTTTCAGCTTAGAGCAACCAGAGAGTACCAGTGTTTCAAGATTTCTCAATCCAGAGATATCTTTTGGAAACTCCTCAAGCTTCAAACAGTCTCTCAGGTTCAAGACACGTAACTCTCTTAGGTCTCCAATTGATTCATGAATGACAACCAGCTGCTGACAACGTTCAAGAATCAATTTTTCCAAGTTAGGGTTTCCAGAGAAATAAGGTGTGGCAGTGAGATTCTGGCAGCCATGGAGATTCATAACCTTCAACTCCTTCAACTCCTTAGCCATCTGTCCAATAAAAAGCTTTTGCAGCTGTAATCAAAGAAATAACCAATCACATATTCATGAAAGAACAAAATAAGCGACTTGGGTGTTTAAAAGAATGGTAACTAAAAGAAAAATGAACAAAGGATTTCTACGAGACTAAGTATCTAATTCCCTAAAACGCTCATGATCTTCAAAAAAAAAAAAAAAAGGCAGATTGCAACCCATGTGAATCAACCTAACTACAAATTCGGTGACCATGGATGAGAACAACCATCAATCAGCCAGTGTGTCACAGATGGTAGGTCATTCTTGTTCATCTATCATTCATTAAAAAAAAAAAAAACATAATCTATCAATTTGACGAGCCCAGCCATTTTTCCTTAAATCAGATAATTATTATAATGGTAATTATTACAATCAAATTCAAGGAGCTGAAGTGTTCAGAGAAAACTTACCTTGTACCAGGCCCCCAACCATCCTTGGTCCCATACTTGTTTTATCATGCTCTCTGAGAGATCAAGTACAGCAAGTTTCTCAGGACAAAAATCAGAAGGCAAAGATTTTAAGGGGCATCCTTTCCATTGTAGCCATCTAAGGTTATCAGGTATACATTTGAAGTCTCCCTCCAAGTTCACATGATTGATTTGAAGTAGTCTTAAATTAAGCATTTGTTCCAATTGTTTGGTGTACAGAGTCACTTCTTTATCTTTCTTTGCTTCAAAATCAAAACAATTCTTCAATTTTTCCTTCAAGGTTGACCATATTCGGTTGTTGGCTAATTCTTCAGCACTTGAAATCTCCTTTCTCTGCCTCTCTTCAAAGTCAAGCATGATGCCTTCAACTGCTCCTGCTCCCTAATAAAGGTCAACCATACAAGAAATACTTTTTTGATAAGAAAGAAGAATTTTGCTATGAAATAAAATATTAAAAAAATCATATCTTTTAGATGGGACCCACAATATGCAACAACAATGTTAGTAGAGGCATGTACAATAGAAGGTACAAAGGTATGACAATACAGAGGCTGCCTCATAGGGAGCCTATCTATAACCACAAAGCTTACCCCAGAACTAAGTGAGTGTAGAAGTTTCTTAGCAAGTCTTTCAAATAACATTTTTAATTAATTCACTAGGGAGTAGGGAGAGCACAAGAGACAATGTTATAGGTCATTCAAAAATTTAAAAAGGTCATTACCCAGTATTGGTCCCATAATTACAGGGTGGTGCTAGGAGGGGGGACGAGAAACAGATCTAACCTTTGGCTTTTTGCACAAAGTGGTTGCTCACCAGGCTCGATTAATCTTCTTTAAGAAAAGCACAGAATAGAGGGTTTTCTTTTGTCATGTGGGAAGTGGGGCTATTGACTAAAACTTGCCACATGAACCACACAAGATTTCTGGCTTGTGTAGATCTCTTTGCTATCTAGCAAACCCAACCCTAGTTATAGACACAAAATATGCAAGGTGTATCAATACACATAAATACAAATACAAATATGCAAGTTCTGAGTATTTTTGGTCAATACACAGAAAAAAAGGATTATCCTTATATATATATATATATCATATGTTCTTAGACCCACACATTCTTTTTGGTGGGATCTTTTCACTAATGCTCCTTGAAATCCCAGGTGTTCCTCATATCACTTAGAGAAAGTTTAACAATAGGTGTATATTGTCAATAGCACAAAAACCATAAACCCATATTAAGTTGAGCTGGAACAAACTGTAGAGGAGCCTTCAGACTCAACTTATCAAAAAAAAAAAAAAAATGTTGAGCCTGCACAGGAGCCAATCATTATGTGACAGACAACCTGAGAAGGAAATTTCAATGACTATGTCAATTACTAAAACATCCACCTTTACTCTATGAATTAACCAAAATTCCCTTGTCAGGTTGTTTAGTTACAATCTGATAGGGATCAGCTTTTCTATATAAGCTTCTGTATAGGATTTTGTCAGAGGAATAGAAATAGAAGAGACATCATGGATTAAGATCATACCTTTCCAGAACTTAAAACGGTTTTTATTTCATCATGATTCCATAATCTACTAGGTTCACCACGATCTCTTTCTTGTTGAACAATTTGTCGCCCCATATCAACAAGTTCATCATGCATCCACAAAGTATTGTCATCAATGATCTTAATGAGAGATTTTGTCATAAGTTCTTTGATTGCCGTCTCTGCATTGAAACCACAGCCCTTTAAAATATCAATTGCGCTTTCTCTCGTCATCCTCATTGTCGTAAAAAAGTATGCAATGTCGAGGAATATACCCTTCTCTTCTTTATTTAACCTATCATAACTTATCTTCAACACATCTTGAAGATTACCCGGCTGAATCTGTTTCAACCTCCCCAACATGTTTTCCCACTCCTTGATACCTTTCTCATAGAATAATAAAGCACCAAAGACTTCTAGAGCCAAAGGTAGCTGTCCTGTGAGGGTCACAATTTTCTTGGTGAGATGCACGAAAGGTTCTGTAGGTTTCTCCTTTCCAAATGCATGATAACTGAAGAGTTGAACTGACTCAGGGAAATCCAGTTCTTTCACCTCGTAGATTTCATTCACAAGGTGCTCCCTTAAAACATCCTGATTTCTTGTGGTGATAATGATCCTACTTCCTTTGTAAAACCAATCTTTTTCCACCAGCTAGAGCATCAAGTTGGCCTACATCATCAACGTCATCTAGAACAATAAGAACTCGCTTCTCATAAATTCTCTTTTTGATGTCAATGATACCTCTATTAACCTCATCTATAAGAAACACATTATCTGGGATCTTGAAAAGATGATGGATAAGTTGGTTTTGAAGAGAAACTAAACCATTGTGTTTTCTCGAAGTTTCTCTGATATTTGAAATGAAGCTGTGGTGCTCAAATTGAGCAACAATCCTGTTATAGACAGCCTTAGCCAGGGTTGTCTTGCCAATTCCACCTTTTCCATGAAATCCCACAACTTGGACATCATTGGATTTGTCATTTAAAAACTTCATTAGATCTTCAACGCGAGAATTGATTCCAATAGGATGTTTAGCTACACCCAAGGGAGTATTATTCACTTTAGTCAAAATCTTCTTAACTAAATCTTGAATCAGCTGTGAGTCCTCCCTGTCGAATATACATAGCAAAAGTAAATAATGGAAACAACTATTATGCTTCAGACAAGCAAACTTAGATCAACAAATAGCTAGGGTGAGGACTAAGATAAATAAATATCTTTTTGGAAGGTGATTCATGTTGCAACAACCAAAACAATGAAAGTGATAATAAAGACAAGCTAAACCATTGTGTGTGTCTCTAGTAAGAGAGAGAGAGAGAGAGAGTTACAAGAAGGGAATATAGCCTACCCAAAGATTCAACTTTCACTAATGGGGGAAAAATGTTGTGTGCAAAAAAGAACTACAGCCATAGAAACTAAAAGAAAACAGCGATTTAGTTGTGAATAAGCTGCGCAATGGTTTTTTTCGACACCTTGAACTCAAAGCTTTCAACCATAAGTTGAGGTGAGTATCATGGTTTTTTACTTCATCAAACATAACTATCTAGATAGACTTTATTAATTTGCGATTAGAATGGAGGTTTTTTGGTCCCTCATAGTAAATTATTTTGGATGAGTCTTCTTCATGGTGCTTGTTGGGGGTATCTAAAAGGAGAGGAATAGAGGAATTTTTGAAGGCTTGTGAAGGTTTGCTGAATCTACTCTCTCTCTCTCTAATAGG
>JAOXJP010232164.1:0-10515 GCA_025762735.1 Platanus orientalis | reverse complement strand
CCCCTTCTCTCAAAGCTATCTTCTCTTCCTTTTCCTCTTATGATTTAGGTGTGTTCTAACCCTATTTGGATGTAAAAATGGGTTAAATAATCTTTAGGTTCAAGACAACTCTTTTAGAAAGGTTCCAATCACATTAGGGGTGAAATCCTTAACTTAAATTTCATTTCTAGATGTCGACGGTCGACCCTAGTGGCTCCTGGTTGACCCTGCTACCCCTTGGCGGTTGACCGCGACACCCCACGAGCGACCAACCTGCAGACTCCCGAAACCCCCAAATTTTTTTAAAGAAAAATCACCCACGGGAAATTGGCCATTACTTTCTGTAGAAAAATCAGAATTAAGTGCCGTTTATTGGGTTGGAAACTCCCTCGGTATGGCTCATACTCTAACTCCCTCGGTATTGGTGTTAGTGGGCCTAGGAAGTGATCCTAATTACGCAATCAAGATAAGTTGTGAACTTGACACATTTAAGGCCCAATTTGATTCTAACACTTCAAGCTTGGTCCAACATGTTTATAAATCAATCTAAGGTCTATATAAGGTATGGTCAATGAAAAATATACCCTTATAGGATAAAATTGTCATTTTACCCTTTAAGTAGAATGCAGGGTGTTACACCCACACATAGTTTAATTCTTGAAATTATAGAAAAATCAAAATATACAAAATCTAGACTAGTGATCGATCACCACATGACCAATCACTGCAAGGCATAGCTCATAATCTAGAAAACCCAAAGCCAATGGACTAAGTCCATGATCGATCAAGGGGTTGGTGATCAATCACTAAATTGCGTGATTGATCACCAGTGCCAAAATTGATTTTTTTTTTTATAGTAGCTAGTTCTAAACGACTCTATTTTTTACCATTGGAAAAGAGTCATTGGGAGCTTCTAAAGCTTGGTCTTGGCACATTATAAATAAGGGACTATGCCCCAATGGCTTGTACAACTTGGTGAATGGTTATATAGTTAAATTTTTTATGAAACAAGCCTCTGTGAATTAAACAAGTCAAATTCTCTTAGTCTTCTACCTTAGGACAATCTTATAGGCAAATTCATGCCAAGATAGAGTACAGTAGCTTCTTGAATCTCTAGTAAAATCTATTGAAAGCTTTGGAGAGAAAAACTTATAGTCAAAACCTCGTCGTCTCTCCATAGAAGGGTGGGTTCTATAGTCAAATTGGCTTACAAAGAGGCAATCCACATCAAAGAGGAAGTTCAACATCTTTTTCAACTATTAGTGAAGTTCATAGCCTTCACTAGAGTCACTAAAGGTGGATTCTTATAGTGCTTACTAGAACTAAGTGCAACTAGTCCATCGGAGTCATTGGACAGAACATGTCCATCAGAGTTACTAGGAGCGTACTTACAAGAGAGTGGATTCACTGAAACTTGTAAGTGAATTTCATGTTTGGTTAATTTTCCTGTAATAGTTAGTGAACTATTAATAAAAATTAATAGGCTCAGTGGTGAGCCAGATAGATAATGGACGTAAGCCCAGAGTGCCGAAAAACTTTAAATCTCTATGTTCATTGTGTGGTTGGTTGCTTTTCTACTTTGCATTTCTTAAATGATTAACTTGAGAAAACAACTTATATCATTGTAAAGTGCCTCAAATAATCTAAGTGAAACATTAAATTTAAAATCAATCATAGGGAATCCATCAGCCCTGCTCTCACCTTACTATAGGTAACACTATAATGTATGATGGAGCCTCGTGGTCTATGACAGGTTCATAGTGAGTTTGATTTGCTTATTAAGTATTCTACTACAAATTGAAGTAAAGTCTAAGTAAATCAAAAAGTAAACTTAATAGTTAGACTTTGACAAAGAATTGGTTAAGATCCTATTCACCCCTTATCAGATTGCATTTTGGATTTTATGATTTATTTTGACCCACAGAACTATAAATCAAACTAATTTAAACTAGATATTTCAATCATACAACAACTAAACAAATAAATAAATAAAGAGGAATAATTCAGTAATTGCTACAATATAGAGATCGGTGTCCGTAAAACTCATGACCCACGGTCCTGATTGAAATTCTAGTCCCAAGTAATCCTAGAGGGGGTGAATAGGATTCCAACTTTTATTGTTAAAAAATTCGTTGGTTTACTTAATTAATGCAGAATTACAAAAGAGTAAAACAATTTTAGTTTCACTTTAAGTTCTTATAGTTTTAAATCCACCTCAATGCACTTAAGCTGGCACACGATAATTTTGACTTAAGTAGATTGGCAAGCAGATGCTAAACACCACAAGGCTCCACCATTGCTTAAACTAGGCAAAAATAAAGTGGGAGTAGGACTACTAGTTCCACACAATAATTTTGACTTAAATAGATTGGCAAGCAGATGCACTTGCACTTAAGTTATCTTTGCCTATAACAGACTAGGAGCAGAGCTACTAGTTCCACTTCAGAATTTGTGCGAAAATAAAACTTAAGTGCAAGTGTCAAACTCAAATGCAAGTGTCTTAAAAGTAAAGAATAAGATAATGAACAACCACGTAAAAAAGATTACTATTTATAGTGGTTCGGTATACCGACCTATGTCCACTGTTGAACGGCTTAGTCTACGAGTCCGTTTGATTTTTTTTATTAATAGTTAACTAACTATTACAAAAGAAAATCAACAAACTTACTGAACTTTGTCCAATATCTTGGCGAATGAAGATTCCACACTTGGTGTCTCTGATGAGTGTTCTAGTCCAGTGGCTTTGGAGAACTTTAATTTTTATTTTTGGTGGCTCCAATAAAAGATCAAATTGCAGTAGAAGAATTGGTTGTAGTGATGCTCAGGCTTCTTGTTAGGTTGGCGTTACTATGGTGCACTGTTTTGAGAGCTCCTTAAGCTATAGTTTGCCTTGATGCAAATAGGCTCTCAATTAGACTCAAAGTTTGAGTCTTTATGCTCCTAACATCACTTGGTAATCAATATATACCAATACAATTGCTCCTAAGTTGTGTAGATTTGCTTCACATAAATATATGCTTATAGAATTGAACAAAAAGCTTTTTGCAAAGCTTAAAACTCCCCCAACGATAGCTTAATCAATTGTAAACCATTAGTTTATCTGAAGGTTAAGACCTTTATTTATAGTATCAACAGTACATCTTTTTGAGCCCCAACTGCTTTATTATAACAGTAAAAAACTAGCCATTGCAAACATGCAGAATTGAGATTTTCCAATTTTGGGCCATTCGAGCGCTTAGATTGTCCTTTTCAAGCGCTCGAGTCCGAGTAGGTTTTGGAATGCCAAGACTAAACAAGTCCGAGTGCTCAAATAGTTCATTTGAGCTCTCGAACCTTGCTAGGTTCCCTTCCTTGAGTTTTGTTTTTTTGATATTTTTTGTTGTAAATAGAACTTGTCTATGGTTCGAGACTTAGCCTAGGGTCATAAATTACTCTTTTGGGTCATCCAACGTTTAACCTTGGTCCATTTGAAGCACTTGAGCACTTGACCAATTTTAGGACAAGTCATAGCTTGTCTTTACTTATTCCAGCAATTGTGTGGTTGCCTTGGCCATTTGAAGTTCTTCACTTAACTAAATTTGATTTTGAATAGCTTGTGGGACTTCATGTTCTAATGTTGCTTGAAATCGGTTATTTATTATTCACACTTTACAAACTCAGGCACTCTTAATTATATAGAACCATTGCTTATATAACACATTTACTTTTGACATGAAATTTTAAATACAGTAAACTTAACACTTACTCCATCCATGTCAATGATGAAGAGATTTTTAGAGAGGGTAATTGCCCCAAAAAAAGGTATGTACTTGCAGTTTCCACATTTGGTGCGTACTAAGGCCACTAAGTTAGAAAGTGACATCTGATTCCTTGGAAAGGTTCTTTTCCTGCAGTCTTATGACCTGTTAAGGTCCTGCCTAACAGGTGGCAGGAGATGATTGACAGGGAAAAAGTGAAATGCATTTTTCAAAAACTGAAATTCACTATTTTCCTCCAATAGTGTCCTGCCACTTGTTAGACAGGACCTTAGCAGGACATAAGCAGCAGTAGAGGGTCCGCTCTCCGGATTCCCTATCCAATATGGAAATCCGTCTCCCTGGTACGATTCAATGGAAAGCTCTTTTAGGTACAAGGTAGGTTCTAGGCTATCAAATACATCCTAGTGACTATTACTACCCCAACGTAATGTTAAGCTATGAAAACGTTGCTTATACCTCAAGTTGTCCCCCTGGACATCTGTAACATTGTCCACATTTTTCAAATGTGAAATGCAAAGTTTCTATTCAATGTGCGAGAACACCGACAAGCTCCTCAACTCTCTTATACTAGTAGCACTACCGTTTTCGCCCACCACAAATAAAGGTTAGTTTCGGAAACTGGTCAATTTACCAATACCCAATGGCATTTTCCTTAACCTAGAATCTATTTCAAGATGACGAAGATTGTTTAGGTTTCAATCTTTTTTTTTTGGTTATGTAGTTTCAATCTCATTAGGCAACTCCCCGAGATCATAACAATCCCTTAGTATCAATGTTTGTAAACTGTAGAGAGGACCTACTGAGTTCAATAACCTCCCAATTCAATTGGATGGGAGAGGTCAAAATACTTCAGAATTTTCAGATTGCTAATCGAGTCTGGCATTTCTGTTACGTAATAAGATCTCAAACTTATCACCCGTAAACATCCTAGCTTTGAGAACAAACCATTTAGGACCAGTTTAGGTAAGTACGAATCAAAACGAGCAAATTCTTAAGTTGTAGAATGTGCGTAAATACTTGGCTTTAAATAAGGCTTCA
Source organism: Platanus orientalis (assembly GCA_025762735.1). Taxonomy (NCBI): domain Eukaryota; kingdom Viridiplantae; phylum Streptophyta; class Magnoliopsida; order Proteales; family Platanaceae; genus Platanus; species Platanus orientalis. The sequence continues at coordinate 5,740 of JAOXJP010232164.1, read as the reverse complement.
AATTTTGTTGGTCTCTCATATTGTTCACGAATGTACCATAAATGATGTACTTTTTCCAAAAGTGTTTCTTCCTGACGACTAGGAGTGGGCATGGGCTGGTCATGGGCTCTATAAATAGTCCCATGGCTAAGTCAACTACATAAAATTAGAAAGTGGAAAAAATCCCCCCTATCTACCACTCTCATGACAAAAATATACCTAATTACAATTAATAATAAAAATATTCCTAAATAATTACTAAAACCAAAATACCCTAAAAATTGTGTGCCTCATCAACAGGAGATACTAAACAATGTAAAAAAAAATAAGAACAACTGGACTAACGTAAATTAACACTCCAAATGGATAAGGTCTCTTTACTCCAAATGGATAAGGTCCCTTTACTGGTCATGATAAACCCACCACCAATGTAAGCCATTGTGAAGTTTATTGATCTTAGACTTCAATCTTTTGCTGTGAGGAGGCACCTCTACCAGATTTTATATTTTGTATTCAAAATTAAGAAAAACGAGTTCCCTTCTCACTCAAGACAGGACAAATTTCACAAATCCAATAGTTTAGCCGATCATGTTGATTGAGGCACCAAACCAAACCCAAAAATGAAAAGCTCAACTTTTTTGTAAACTCCCAAATATTTCAAAATTCCAGGGAATCTGATTTCGGTTGCTCAAAAATACCAATTATGTAATTTGGTTCCTCTAGATACCCATCTTTGAAGTGGGTTTATTGGAAAAATTGACGTCTAATTAGGTTCCTCTAGAGATATTGATTATGAGATGGGGTCCTGAATCCCTGCTTCTTCTGAGTTCAAAACTAGATCTTGGGTGAACGGTAAAACTTGGGATTTCTACTAGAGCGAAGCAGCCATGGCAAGAGAGATGAAAAGCCATATTCTGTACGATTGGTAAGGTTTTTGTGTGATCAACAAGCATAAAAGGAGAAACACCTCTGACGAACCCGCTCGGGATTCTCTCCAGAACGCTAAATTTCGGTGCCATATCAAGTGCACCACACTCCTGATGTGACCACTCAGGAGGGAGAATCAAAAACCTCCAAAAAGCGAATTGATTCCACCCCCTGAGTGGTCCCATCAGCCGACACAGGGGCCAAAAATATAAAGTGGGGTCCAGCTAATTTCAGCAAACCGGTTTGGGTTAAACCGAGATCCGGTTCATTTTTTTAAACTCTAATCCCACATTTCCCCTTTTATGGATCCGTAAAAACATAATACAAAACTTCATAAACGAATAACTCTTCCAAGTCCCCAGAGCCGTCCGAGTTCTCTGAATCCACTCCGAGCTCCCACCAGCCGCTAGACTCACCGGCGGCAACAAATACTTCACCGGCAGCGAGGTAAATTTCAGAACCTATAATCTATAAGTCAGTCTCTGTTTTTCTTTTGATATTTTGGATCATCTAATCATATGGGTGTTTATCCCATTGCATCAAAGCAGTTAATCCTTCTGCAAGCAAAGTAAATCATGCTGATAAATATATCCAGATTGTCTATGTTGACAACAACGAATTTCGAATTTTGGTTCATAGGCTCTGTAAACTATGATAGTGCTGTAAAAAAACTACACGATGCTTTCCAAGCCCACAATTCATTTTGTGTATGATAATGGTGGACTCGTGGGAACCAAACGTTCCATTGCTTTGGTTCATGTTGCAAGTTTTGATTTAGATAATGTTAGGTAGGCCACTGTGATTTGTGCAATGTGTCTAATGTCCCTGTATTGCAGCTTGTCATCTGTAGAGTTTCATCATGTGATACATATCCCCATCTCACCTCAAACCACCAAACAAGCAAAACAGGGCTAGCCTTTATAGTTTTCCTTCCCTACTTCCCATGATACAAAGCTCAAAGCCTCAAGACTCATTCACCATTGATGGAAGATTTTTCCCACCTGAAAATTTTAAATTACAAAAGTGATATCAAACAAGTCCTACACAGTACAAAACTAATAGAAACGATGTTATGTTTTCAATTCTCAGTATACTTCTTGATATATATATATATATATATATATATATATATATATATATAGGATCTTTAATTGACATTATTTATGCAATAGAAAGTTTCTTTGGAGATCCATTATTCGTAAGGAAAAAGAAGGTTCATTATTGCTTCATTTGGATTTTTGCAATGTCTTTGGTTACCGTATGATTCCAAGTTATAATTGTTTCAAATGTGAAAGTCCTTGTTATCTATAATGTGTTTAATACATTAATAATACTTTCGTTGTGTATTTATTTAAATTGCCTCATCAGTCACATGTTTAAATCTTGCCAAAATACCTCTTATTAACTAGCATTGTATTTAAAAAAAAAACCTTTGTTACAATATGGATTTGTAAAGACAGGTGGTTTCTTTCATCCTCAATATGGAGGTCGGTAGCCCACGGGAGGAAGATATGGAAAGGGAAAGACCACAGGAAGAAGTAAAGGAAGTTAGTAATGAAGTTGCACATAGAATAAATTTTGATGTAGTGGATAGTGTGCAGTCCACCATAGCACATGAGAAAGAAAATATTAGTGAAAGCTTTGAAGGGAAGACACAAGATTCACTGCTTAATTTGAGTCTTGAGACAGAAAAGCAAGTTTATGAGGTACTATAATGATTATGCTTGGAGGATGGGTTTTGGAATTCGAAAGCATGATTTTAGCAAAGCAAAAGATGGTACTGTGAGGAGTAGAAAACATGGTTGTTCAAGGGAGGGTCATAGAAAGAAAGATAAACGAGATGGTAAAGCGAAGCGGCATCGTGACATTACAAGAATGGGTTGTAATGCACATATCATCATCAATAGGCAACCAACTGGTATGTATATCATTGTACAACATGAAGCGGAGTGTAACCATAAATGTTCACCCAAAAAAGCATATATGTTTAGGTCGCACAGGGGACCATCCATTGCCCAAGCATTTGAAGGTGACCTAGCGAAAAGTGTGGGGATAAGATCCAAAGCAACATTTGACTTTATGAGTGCTGCAGCTGGAGGCTCGGAGAATGCTAGGTTCCTTTAGATAGATTACAAAAATTACTTGCAATCGAAGCGAATGAGATCAATGATGTAAAGTGATGCTAGAGGTGTGCTACAATATCTTGAAAACATGCTCGTTGAAGACCCAGGGTTTATTTACAAAATGCAACTTGATGAAGATGACAAAATAACAAACATTTTCTGGTTGGATTCCAATATGGTGATTGACTACCATGCCTTTGGGGATGTAGTTTGTTTTGACACCACATATAGGACAAATGACTATGGCCACCCATTTGCTCCTTTTGTTGGAATTAATCATCACAAACAAACTGTTATATTTGGTGCAGCCTTGATATATGATGAGACAATTCCCTCATTTAAGTTTGTGTTTGAAGCTTTCCTTAGTGCAACCAACTACAATTCTTACATATCAAGATAAGGCAATGGTACATGCAATATCTGTAGTTATGTCAGACATTGTTCACCGTATTTGCATATGGCAATTGCCTAGGTGTTCGAAAAGTTATAGGACGTTACAACAAAATAAAAGAAAAAAGAAAAAGTACTTAATACATAAAGTATAAAAGATAATGACAGTCATCTTACTTTGTTGTAGAATAGGTTTTGCACTATTAAACATAAGAACAGAAAGACCTCCATGGCGACCCTGAATTAAGCATTAATTCTACTTGTTTCTAAAGGTGCAAATTAAACCTCTTTTGTTTGTATTTTTTCATTTTCTTATATGAAAATTAAACTTTTGGAATGGATATTAATTTTTGGACCTAATGGTATTGATGCAAGTTGTTGAAGGATGATGGATTATACTTTTGGACATTTTTTTGGGTGAAAAGTAGATCAGTCCCATATTTACGAGATTTTGGACATTTTTTTGGTGAAATTATTCAGTAAAAAATAAATCAGTCACACATATTTATGAATTATTGTTGAAGGGTCATGAAAAGCACGAATAAGATTCCAATAAGGAAAAAAAAAGTGTAATAAGGTGATGTCCACATATAAGATTGCCCATTTATTTGGGTCCCCAAACTTGTTACTTCCCTTGGATGAACCTGTTTCTATATTACTTATGGAATAATAAATGAATCTCATTAATGTGCATAAACAAGATATCCATGAGTTTGTGTAATTTGGCATGAAAGATGTTATAGTGTCCTTTTCGAGGCTAAAGGGTCATTGTAATTAAAATTTCCAGCCTAGTGATATTTTACTGTAAAAAAATTTTAGTTGAATATCGCATGAAACTAGTTCAACATTGATACTCCACTTTAATCTACCGAGATTCTAAATAATTCAAAGATTTATTTTCTCCATCTTTCTAAAGTTTTGTCTGTTGATTAAGCTTTGTAATGGAAAATAAACAATTCTTGATCACAAAACAGTCTCAGAAAGAATCTCATACTGGATGAGAAGCCTACCACATTACTTTAATACTAGTGTTGGAGTCCAAAATTTGTCCAGTGTGGATATGTCGTAATCATTGTGGAAGAGTTAATACATCAACGCCTGATACTTTTTTCCTAAGAGTGGACTTCATAGACATGCCCACTGTCAATACATCAACACTTGATTCTTTTTCCTAAGAATGGACTCCAGACCCATGCCCAGTATCAACTGAATGCTACTAACTGGTTTACATACATTTATGGAATTCTCATTCATCAATACAAATGGCATACACAACAATTATAACCATGGTTCTGTCATTTGTAGTGTGAAAGACTTATGCGTCCTTGGTTGCATTAGATTTAATTTCATGGCATTTAATTCTTTTTCCTTTTCTTTTACCTGTTCAGAAAGGGACAATGACTCCAGTGGAAGTATGCGAAGGGCTTGGTCTTTATGATCCGAAGAACATAAGATGGCATATCCAAGGGGAGCCTTTATCTTCTATTTCATGTTTTTGATTACTAAATGCTAAATTTTAAATGATAAACTGGTCATCAGCAGCTTTGATGCCCATCATTCTGATGGACAGATAGATGGTCAGGGAATTCCAAGATCACATTTTCTGGTTGGTACGAGGACCACATTATCATTTATAAACCAGAACAGAAAAGAAATTTGCTGACTACAACCATTTATATAATTAATTGAAAGTGATCTTATTAACAGTATTTAACAATGGCTTTACAATGAGAGGAATAATTATAGACAAACAACAATAAGCCATACAACCTTTGTTGGTGTTCTCCTCCCCCCTTATAAATCCTCCTCTATGAATGCTAAGTATAAACAATTACATGTACAAGCAACACTTAAAACCACAACAACTGATTGAACTTAATTAGCTTCCATCACTCAAACGATTGTTTGTGATATTCTCCTTCAGAATTTGAGATGCCAGTATCATGAGCTCTACCATATCAAATCCATCTGTAGAAACAGTGTCTACCTTCTCAACAGAGTCCTCACAACCATCACTTATCTCATCGATGACATTTCCACTAAATGATCCAGGTTCAGCCTCAGGTGGCCAGCTAACTGGAATAGAGCTATCAAGAGCAGTCTTCAGAACTTTCGTCTCAATAATAATATCATCCAGGTTTCAGATATAATAATAACATGGCGTTGGAATGTCGCAGATTCTTTGGCCGAAAAAATGGAGTTTCATACAATTAACAAACCTATTAGTGATCAGTGAAGGAAAAATGAAAATTTTTCTAAAATGTTCCTGGTTATTTTGACTTAAAAAAAAAAAAAAAAAAAAAAAAAAAAATTAAAAAACA
>JAOXJP010232163.1:0-10515 GCA_025762735.1 Platanus orientalis | reverse complement strand
CGGTCGTGAGCGTCTCGGGCCACCTTACTGATAGGTCATCTCGCACGTACATTAGGACCTACTCGAGGGGTGAGTTGAAAGGGATATAAGTTTGGGCGTGGCGTGCCAGTGCTCTTGCTCCCCTCGTCATCTGCCCTCAGTTGGGCATGCCCTGGCTTCAAACTCACGATCGACCATTCTGGGTTTTTCTTCTCAACTCCTTTTCTCTATTTTCTCCTTGGGTTTGACTCCTTGGTCTCGTCGAGCAGCAATAGTATCCTCGACATTCATTTATTTTTGGGCACGGAGCATTAGCTCAACCATGTTACTTGGGGGAGATCTGGAGAGGGAGAATATGAGCTTGGTTGGTAGCAATGCCCCCATGAAGGTGGTTAGTACCACCTTCTCCTCGATGTCGTCCAACTGGAGCACCTCATTGTTGAACTTGGAAACATAGTCCCTTAGTGACTCCCCTTTTGATTGCTTGATGTTAAGCAGGTACGTGGCAGGTTTTTGATATTGCCTCCTCCAATGAAATGGCTGGCGAACGATTGGCTTAATTTCACGGAAGAGTTAATGCTCCTCGGTTTTAGGTTGTTGAACCACTTTCGTGTTGAGCCCTTCAAGGTTGCTGGGAAAGCTCTACACATGATCTCATTGGAATAGTCGTGCAGGAGCATCAAGGTCTTGTATGCTTAGAGGTGATCGAAGGGGGCCCGGTTCCCATTGAAGTCTCCATCTAGGGAATTCTGAATTTCTATAGAAGCGGGCAGGTCAAGAAAGGAAGTTCAGTCTTATGGATCAAGGCTTGGACAGTAGAGGGAGCCTTTCCCTTCATTGTTTCCATCTTGGCATTTAACTGACTTTGCATCTTCTGCATTTGCTTCTCTTGTTCTATTGTTGCACCTCTTGCGTTAATACCCCTAAGTTTGGGGGTGGGGAAGTATCGGGACCATGATTATCCGCTTGTGTTTCTCATCTATCATCTCGGCGCCCTTCATGTTCTGAATGGGTCTCTTCATGCTGTCATTCGTTGTTGGAAAGTTAGTGCTCCTCTTGTGCTACAAGCCTTCAAGTCAAATCTTGGTTTTGCTGTGTGATCTACAATGGGCTTTGATGAAGGCTCAGTATATGTTGTTTCTATTGACAATAAATTAACCAACTCTCCTAAAACCTTAAGGTGTTAGGAGATATACAAATTAAAATACTTCAACACTCCCCTCAGGAGGAACACTATTCTCTCTTGGGAGCACACTTGGGGAGCTAGGCACGGGTCCACACACATGCACAACACTACATCCGAGCAAATATTTTCACGGGGATTCAAACTCATGATCAAACCTACTATGATACCATGTTGACAGTAAATTAACCAACTCTCCTAAAACCTTAAGGTGTTAGGAGATACATAAATTAATATACTTCAATAGTTCCAAGGCGACGATCCTGGTTGTTTCTGCATCTCTCGACTTTGGTTGTTCGTGGATGAGGTGTTCTTGTGGGTTTCCATTGTTCTAGAACGAGTATCAACCATATGATCTTTGTCTTGCCAAAAAATACCTTGCGTTTCCCACAGATGGCGCCAGTTGATGGAATTAGAAATCGGTCCACCTAGATGGTCATCTGGTCGTCCTCCTCCAGTAGCTCTAGATCGAGTTCACCTACAAACAAATAATGAGGGGTGTCGGTGTGGAGCTAGCCTACACCACTCCGACGGCTAAGTTAAACCATGACCTCTTCTCCTTGTTCGGATGGAGTTTTTCTTGTGCACCTTTCTTTTTGCAAGTCCTCTCCTTTATGTAGGTGTTAATTGATTTGTTACAAATTTGTGAGCCAGGACCTTGTCTGGTGGCATGATTTTGTCAGGAATATTCCCCAAGTTTGTTATGAGAATGTGAGCGAGGATCATACGTGGCGGCATGATTTTTTTGTCGTGATTCTCAATCGTCTTCCATTTATAACCGCCTTGCCTTCTTGTTGATGGTCAGTTGGATGGTTTTGCTGATTTTATTGCATATGAGCGGGGATGGCACTTGGTCGGTGGTATGGCGTTCGGTCTCATGTATTTTTTTACAACATGTCTCATTCTCGGTCGGTGTTCATGGCGCGTGTCGACCTCTAATGCTAAGTCGATGGTAATGCCCAAGTTGTAAATGACCGACTCGATGGTTCATTCGGTTTTCTGTCTCGAGCCAAATACATCATCATCAGATCATAAACCAAAACCCAATACAGTTAGGCTGCGTTTGACAGCCACCTGTAATGAAATCATTTCATTTGTGTTTTCCAAGTCTTTTATAGCCACAATGTGATGGTTTGTAATGAACTCATTCAGATTTGCAATCATTTGTGCTTGATAACATAAGTCATTTTGTTTTATAGAAAAACCTAAGATGATTTCATTTCTAATTGTGGTTTACAAATCATTATAAATTTGAATGAGTTCATTACAAAACCATCATCTCATGGCTACAAATGCCTTGAGAAACTCAAATGAAACAATTAAATTACAAGTGACTGCCAAATAGGCTCTTATTGATCACGTCCAAGAATGTTACGTGGAGCCTTCTATTCGAGGTCGGGTTGATTGATAAATTCGATAGATTGGTATCCATTGTCCTTAATATCAAATCCTCCATTAGAAGAAGACAGGCAGGTGCAATGCAAAACAACCCATATCACTTTCGGAACCATACTTCCTACAGCTGTCATCCTTGAAAGAGTGCGTAATAGCTCATTGATAAACGAGACTTGATGATTTGCCCAAGGATGCATTAGTAGGGGAGTCTTCTACCTTAGAGGGAAGCACCCACGGTTGTAGATATGGACGAGTGTGTATCTAATAGGGGTTAAAAATCACCTTTGAGCCTTCCAACCTCGCATCTATTAGACCGTCTTCTTGGGCAAGGTGAAATCTCTCTTTAGCTGCTCAGAATTTGACAATTGGGACGGATGAGTGGCCTTGTAGGGTTGCTTGGCAGCTGACAATCATCTCCATTGGATCCCTTACTATTCGTCCTGTTGAAGCTTAACGGTTGTTGCTCACTGATTCACCAAAGACCTATGAGAATCTATGAGTCTCCACATTTGAAGAGCTAAAAGGATAGAAGAAAGATCTGGTTGGGGTTCCAAGCCAGGCTACTCTTAGCCCTGGTTATATCGTCTACCCCAGCCCATTTGCGACCCAATTCATGATCTACATATTCACTTGACAGCCCACATGAACGTCAACCCATTGTCAGCCTACATGAACATGTGTGGAGAATGATGTAGTGATATCCAAGGAACAAGAGAGGACGTTTGCAGTTGGAGAGCTCAGAACAAGGCCAAGGAAACTGAAGCTGTTAGTTTGGACCGCTAAAAGGTACCCAGATCGATCCAAACTAAGGCCCGGACTGATCCAAAGTTACTGGATTGATCCAGAGGGATTCGGGTGTTCACAGAGTTCGGACAGTGGCCAAGTGGACTGATCCAACCTAGACTGATCCAAATCTTTTGGATTGGTCCAATCACAGAAAAACTGTTTTTTGTGGGAATGATTTAGAAGGTGCATGATTTGGCAGGAGTCTGAGCAAACTCGATTTCTTTGGTCTATTTAAGGGTTTTATGGTTGTCTAGAATTGAGAGTAGCAAAAGAGAGCTGCAGGAGTGAGAGAGGAAGTGGTTGTAACTGAGAGAGGATTCTCTCATTGGAGGAGATTTTTCAAAGTAAGAGAATGGTGTCTTCTCTGGATTATAAAAGAAGGGTTGAGAAAAAGGGTTTTCCTCAGGGTTTTGGGCTGTGATACCATGTGAAAGAGAGTGAAGCTTGTAAGCTTGTAATCTTTTATTATAGTGAAGTTGTTTATGTGATTATGTTGTTTTTCCCAGTTTTTGGGTCCTGTTTTTATGGTTCTTGTGTGTTAGCTTTTTTATTTTACTTTGATTATTATTGTTGCATCCCAAATGATTCTTGAACAGTTAGGCTTGATAGATCTCCCAACAGACCATCACCCCATTGTCATAGACATTCGGATATCATTTTAACAGGCTCTCTTCCTGCATAGCCACCAAAGAAAATTTTGGATATTTGGGTGGCATTTGAGAGATCAAGTCCATCAAAGATTGGCTATAAGATAGACATCCACACTTGGCTCTTAACCATCTAAGCCACATGGATGATTTTATAGAGAAGTATCCATTGGTTGTGAGCCCTGATCATGCCACGCAATTGGTATAGCTGGGATAGTAAGGATGAAAAGTAGAGCTTCCTCAAGGACTTCACAAAGAAGATTGGTTCTTCAACCATGACTCCATTAGTATGCTTGTTGATGAAAAAAAATCTACTTCTTGATTGAGGTCAATGATGAGTCTGGACTTTAAGGAGTCAGGGCCAATAGATGTTCTATCAATTTGCTAAGGTCTATACCTCTTTGAATAAGAGGCATCCTTTTAATGCTTCTCCAAACTCAAAATGCTTAATTTCCTCGTTTTCAAAGAGGTTAGTCCCTGTTAGGTAATTTCCTGACAACATTTACCCATTGATTATTTTTGTACCATGAACAGCTTGTGGCAACCCCCCGCCCCCCAACAAAAAAACAGAAGAAGCTTGTGTCTCTTGTAATTGGAAGAAAATCTGTGAATAAACCTGAAGGGGCCTTGGTGATTAGATTGACCAATGATATCAACATAGCCCATAGATTAAAACCTGAACCAGAACTCAGACAAGCAAAAGGAGACAGGACCTAAATTCACAAGTAATGGGAAAAACTCGAGTTTTAAGATACCCAAAATGAATTTTATTTTTGTTTTTCTAAGGGAAATCCCTTAAAGGAGAATGATTAAAACTTCACATCAGATATATTTTTCTTAATTCGCAAAAGCCAAAATTGATAAGAAGACCCTCGAAAACCCAAGATTATATATCCATAACCATCAATTAGAATTTTTATACATGATGCCAGTATGGTGTTTCGCTTGCAGGGTGCATGAGAGATACTGCATCCTTCAAAGAATAGGAACATCTATACCATGATTCTACAACAAATAACATAGGGAGTGTACATATATACACACATATATCTGCAATAGCAGACTGCGGACCAAATATGGCCTTTTCTCTTTTTCCCAAAAAAGATCACAGATAACTTACAATAAACTACAGTTACTTCTGTCAACAATTGAGCCTGCTACTTCATCGATGAGACTAAGGGATTTGCAATCCATGCATGGTTGTATAAGTATCATATACTGCAAATGAATAAGTTAACACAAACACCAAAAATATATGACAGTATCATAGCAGCATTTTGATGGAGGCAGAATTAGAGCATCTTACATTTAGTCGAAGAAATGGCTGGGATAGTCGAGCTTTTCCAAGAAGCACTTAGCGGATTAGGAACCCAAACTAGGATAGGCCCGAGAGATTTCAAATCCAGTATCATGGTTTTGCCTTCCCCACAACCCCCTCTCGCTGGTTCCGAAAGTGACAAAGAATCTGTTGTGCCTGCATACATATAATTATAAAGCATTTATTCTCTCTTTTTCTCTCCAAAACACACAGTGCTCCAGAAACAAAGTTTGTCTTAATTACTTTTCATTAGCAGTTTTACTCATTTAAGGATCTCCCAGAAACTATCTGAACCCTTTTAGAAAGTCATGCTTTCTAATATTTTCTCCATTATTAGACATAGATAATATATGCATATGATTCCCTGCATTATCGTACACAGACAAATATATGCATAGGAAAACCCAAAATCTGTATGGTACAACTGCATCTTTCTGTGTTTGTGTGATCAGCTGCTGGAATACCACATTAATGTTCTATTTGAGAGACAAACAGAGAGAGAATGTGTGTGTGTGTGTGTGTGTGTGAGAGAGAGAGAGAGAGAGAGAGAGAGAGAGAGAAATAAATATGGTTTACACACCTTCTCTTTTGCTCTTGGGGTGCCAGACACAGATAATGCAACAAGAGGTGGCACAGCTCCTTCTTGCAGAACCAGGCTACAAAACTTGCGGTTACTAATGCACAGCTGCAACAAAATGGAGGCAGCATTTTCTTTTCCCCTCTGAGACCCTGTTTCAACAATCTCAACTAATAACGGGATGCCACCTTCGCGAGTAATTGCTAACCGCCCCTCCGGAGTTGTTGATAGGTTTGAGAGAAGAGCAACAGCCTTGTCAACCATTCCTGTGGAAGGATCCATCAGCTCAACGAGGTACTTCACAGCCCCAGCTTGGATTATGCGTGCCTTATTCTCATGAAAGATCGATAAATTGAACAAGGCAGTAGCCGCATCTTTCTTCCCTCTGAGGGTCCCAGAGCCTAGAAGATCAACCAAGGCCCGAACTGCAGCGGAACGACCAATTTTTATCTTGTATGCTTCCAAGACAGATAGACTAAAAAGAGTTGCAGCAGAGTTCTCTTTGGCCTCCACATTTCCTGACTTGAGAGCATGGATAAGTGGTTCTATAGCTCCTGCTTCTGCAATCAAGGTCTTATTGTCTTCATTGATTGACAGGTTCAATAGGGCTGTGACGGCATGCTCTTGTGTTAGTTTCACCACTGAATAGAGAAGTGAAACCAAAGGTACTATAGCCCCACACCGGGCAATAATGATACGGTTCTCCATATTGTGCTTTGCAAGAAGTCGCAGCTCTGCTGCAGCAGCAGTTTGTGCTTCATTGGATTCACTCTTTAGATCCTCAACTAGTTTCTCAACATGAGAAGATGTGGTCAAATCATCGAACCCCGAGTCTGAAAATGGAAGAGAAAGGCTTCTTTGATGGTTATTTCTTCCATTTTCAGCTACTGCCACCATTGTTTTGGAGCTGTGAAATTGTTTCCCTGACAGCCATGGAGAAAATCCTGAATCCTTATTTGAAGGAGAATAAACTAGACAATCGGATATGACTTCTCCTGACAATCCACTTGCATCCCCATGGTTACTTAATACCTTTGGTACTTCAGTAAGATTTTCTGTCAAAGCCAAAGGTATATATTCAATGCCAGGAATGGCAGTCAAGACTGATTCACTTCGGCTGTGAATATATGACTGTTCTGGGAAAGGTTTGTCACATTTTGGAGTCACCTTACTGCAACATATGTTGGAGACATCCTCACCACATCTTGAAGAGACCTTGACCCTAAGCTTCTCAAATCCATTTTCGACTCCCATAGAGGACCTCGAAGTGGAATTGCTATTGTGCAAAGAACCACGGAGACTATCCACATGGATGAAATCTTGAGAAGATACATGATGAGACAAGGGTGGGGATGAGACATTGTTGCAGTCAACAGTGCTGAAAATCCTTATGTTATTGTCCTCACACCAATTTGCTATTAATGCCCTGACAGTGTAATTCGGTATGAGATTTATATGTACAAGACTTTGACGGGTTTTTGGGCAAACATTCATCCCTTGATCGATCCATTTCTGGATGAAAGCCCTCTCGTAGGTCTGGCCGGAGGCCACAATTACGGGGTCCAACATCAGTTCCAATGACAGTGGGCAACAGAAGTATGGAGGGACAGGAACACCATTTCTTGCCCCAAATTGCTTTTCGAACATCCAATCACGAATATGGGAAACAAGATTCACAATCTGGTCAATGTGATCCGACTTCCATCTCTTTTTATTGAATTGGGCCTTCACTCTCTCTTTTTCCAAGGCCACACTCTCTGCCAGCAACTCTTGGTTCGATGTCAAACCGAGTAACTCCACAATTTTTATTAGATTCTCAGTGCAAGGGATGAGATTGTTCCTTTGGTCTCTTATAGCCTCTTCTATGAGTTCTGATATTCTCTCCTGCTCCAAACATTGAAGCTCCTGCATACAGTGCTGAAGACAATTTGCATGGAAATTAGGCATACATTTGGCATAGACAAGCTGAGAACGGAGAAAGGTACAACTATAATGTAAGAAGAACATACAAACTTCCAATTCCAAGGCAACAGCATTCCCACTTCTTAAGTACCTGAATACAAGCTAATAGGGACTTTAGTGGAGATGACTGCTGCTGACTACACAATATGCAACATATCTCCAGTGAAGAACTCTGTACTTTTCTGGCCAATGGCTCACTCTGTAGAACCTGAACATATCAAAGGGCCATCAAGAGAGAGATTTAATATTTTTTCCTTTTGATAAGTATAGTATTCTTTATTGAAAAGAAAAATAAAAAGGCATCGGCAGAATGTATGAGATATACACAATACCCAGCCAATGGGCAACAGCCCCTACAAACCTCAGCTACTCAAATACAAAATCATCCCAATTAAAGATCCAATATTGGAACCTTTACTCAAAGAAGCATGGGCCAAGTTTATGGAATTTATAAATGAGAGCTTCTTCAAGTATGGTCAGAAAAAAAGTTCAATAAAGAATTTTGATTTTCTGTTACATCCCACTATTGTTTTTTGTTAGTGTAAGGTATTTAAAAAAGATAAGAATTCTTTTGTTTTGAGACATTCATCTATTGAACAGATAAAATGGGTGATAATGTCGACCCATCCATTTAGTAATTTTGTGTTCCACTGGTTATTATATCAATGTGGAATCACCAAACATATAAAAACAAGCAATTATATCACAATCAGGGCAGATACTGAAGTAGAGTATAACTGCTTTGATAACCAAATGAAAGGTTCAGTTACTTCAGTAACCTTTTATATAGGGAGAGAAAGGGCACAAAAATAATTCAAGTCCAAACAATATGGGAATACAACCAAAATCAGTAACATTAAAGCAAAGGAAAGGTCCAGTCCCCTTTTATATAAGAAGAGAAAGGGCACAAATATAATTTGAAGTCCAAACGGTCTGGGATTATAAACAAAAACAAAAACATTAAAGCAAACGAATTATATTCACTCATAAACACACACCCATATGTGGTTCCATTTGTGTGCCTAGTAACTAGTACCATTTGGTTTTTCCCTTGTTTGTGCTGTTATATTCATATTCTCCTCAATTCAAAGAAATGTGGTGATAGGCCTTATGCCCCACCTCCCTCCCCCCCCCCCCCCCCCGGGAAAAAAAAGAGGGGTGTTTCCTTAAGAAAAATGCTACTATTAGTTACCCACTAATATTCTTTTCCCCCCTCTCACTCTGCATATTGCCAATCTTTTTGAAACATTTTTGGCATGATGCATGTCTTCAACTTACACAGGAGTAACCACGTCACTGCTCCATAAAAAATAAGCATGGGAATTGACATTCATGCAGATGTTTTTTTTTTTGGTAATGAATAAAACCCAGCCTTTAAAATGGTGTTTGTTGTGAAGGTGTCTTGAATTAAACCTGATGTGCAAAATGGATGTGCGATCCAGAGAGCGACCCAAATTACCCGATTACCCGTGTATTGAATAGGGTTTTTCGTGGGTTATATTGGGGTTTATTGGGAACATAGCTGCCACCCTGCAACTATTCTTCCTTCATGGTGAAATTTCTTCTCACTGTTTGCGCCTGTGGACGTAGGCTTTAAGCCAAACCACGTAAATCGTCTTGTGCGTTTTGTAGTTTGCTGTTTTTTTTCTATTTTCTTTCTTCTACTTTGTGCATATGAACTCCAAATCTATGGTTTCCGCACAACAGTGTTCAAGATGAAAGCTTATACCAAGCCATATATAAAGGCACCCACATAATTGTAAGCTAACTAATATAGACACACACACATAACAGTGAACAAATCACTTCTTGGCAGTAGCAACTCTCTTAGGAATCTTTAGTTGATTAAAAGAAACAAAATGAAACAAAGCATTTCTTTCTTTGGCTTGAATAAAAATGAAGAATAAAAATTCAGGAGGGGACTCACACTGCATATCTTGCTCATCTTTGGACACCACTTCTCCATTAATTCTCTAGCCTCATTAACAACCGCATCCAATTCTTCGCATTCTTTAAGTAGAATTTCATTCGTAGGTATTTCAGAATCCACAACTTCATCAAGCACTGGCTTTAAAATTTTCAATAAACCCACCATATATCTGTAATCCTTCTGCACAGGCAACGATTTCACATTCTTGTAGGCAAGCAGATATCGGGAAATGCTGTTAACTAGACATCCTACAGATCTTGTGTCCATCAGACCTGATTCAAGACAAGCAAGCACATAAGAAATAATATAAAGATACCAAATCTATCCCATATATTTATAACAGCGGTTTCTCAGTAACACCTTGACAATGACTAGCTTATCATAATAATAGTAAGAAGTATATTTTCAGTTCTACATTAGTACTATGTTCACTTAACTAGCCTCCACATTTCAAAGCAGATCCACACACTACATGTGTAATGCAGGGGCTGAATCTTTCATTCGGTTCCCATGTTCCTCAAGGGATCCAAATGGGAGCCATTCTCTCCTAAGAGCTAGGAAGCACGGATACTCCAAAATCCTTGGTGTATCCGTGTCCGACACGTATCCGTATCCGATACTCCAAGGATACCTCTGCATGTCTGCCCATGGCTTGTTGGTGAATAATTTTTTTTTTTTTTTTTGACAAGAAGAAAATGAGAGAGAGAGAGTGTGTGTGGAGTAACACAGCACATGGTT
>JAOXJP010232162.1:0-10515 GCA_025762735.1 Platanus orientalis | reverse complement strand
CCAATGACTGCACCAGTGAGGCAAAGTGAGACAATACAAGTTGAAGGGGCTAGAAGGACTAGAGGAAGGCCAAAATTTACTTGGGTGGAGGTAATAAAGAGGGACATGGCAGCTTGTAATTTAATAGCAGATAAGGCCCTAAACAGAGTGGAATGGAGGAACAGGATTCGTGTAACCGACCCCTAATAGTTGGGATAAGGCTGTTAATTGTTGTTGTTGTTAGATTTAATTGAAGTAATTATAAATTAAATTAAATTTCTAACTTTTAAATACTAATTATAAAAAAAAGAAATATAATGAATAGCTCTAAATATGTGTAATAATGTTTCTGGTCTCCATAATTAAATTTTAATTAGATTCAGTTTATGGCTAAGATCAAACTAATGTGAAGTTGTAAACATTATGTTGTAAACCTATCATTTATAACATTTATAAATAATTGATATCTGATTTTATATTTGGAAAGATGGGGAAAACCTAAAAATTATTTGAAATAATTAAAAATTTTAAAAAGTGATTCACTAACCGAATTTTCTGAAGTTTTATTGACAAGACTGCTCCATTGTTGGTATATTTTAGTTTATGAAAAAAATGTAGTTAACTGAAATTTCAACTTGTTTCACATGAAGTCCTCATTCTGAATCAAGTTATTCAGTTTGGACCTTGCGTCTGTACTCAAAAGAATCTCTGTCTCTCTCTCTCTCTCTCTCAGTCTAGGTTACTAACCTTGATAAGCTCTAGCAGTTGATAGCTTCTGGTTTAGGCTATATGTGTTTGACATTTGATTGCCAAGCCAACATGCCAAAACCCACTTTAGAACCTCATAAGGGTGATTTTCACTCTTTTGGGGCACATGTTTATTCTTTGAACCAACAGCATGAGAGGGTCATTTGGAGCCAAAACTAGATGAGTTCAAATCATCTTCTTTTCAAATGGAGAAATCCCAGCATGTTCCAATCAGTACATGACACAGTACCTAACATGGGGTAATTTTGTAAATACTAATGAGAGGGTGATGGAAAAAAAAATTCTTTTCTGTCAAGTAATGGATAGTAAACAAAAAAGGTTTATTTTTTACGTCAACTAAAAGTTGACGCAAACAATCCATTAGTTGACGTTAAAAGTGTTATTTTTTCCGACAACCTGCCTACTTGACGCTGGGACTTTTAGTGTCACAACTTACCGCATCAGACTGCGTCAACTGAAATGTTGACAGAAAAAGTGTTTTTGGCATCAACTATTTATTTTTTGCGTTAGCTTTGGTTGACGCAAAAAGTCTTATTTCTTGTAGTGAAATGTTTGTACCTTTAGAGTACAAAATGCAATAAACATTGGTAGCTTCCTTTTCTTGAATCTTGATTTTTCTCCCCTTTTTCGTCGAGTCTCTCGTCTCTATTGAAAAAACCAGAAACTTTGGCCCTCCGAAGTAGAAGATGCAAAAAACATTTGTACCTTTGGAGTACAAAATGCAAGAAGCATTGGTACCTCCCTTTGCTTGAATCTTGATTTTTTTTTTGCTTGTTTTGGATGTTGTTTTCTCTAGCGACTAAGAACCACTAATAAAATAAAGATAAAGATTATGATAAGAGTTTTATTGACAGTGGATAAAATGGTTTTCTATTTTTTCAATATAATTTCTTACTCCCTCCCATTCCAGTCCGAACCTAGTAAGAAAGTGAGAAGGATTTCATTTTGTGGAAGTTAGTAGGTTTGGTCAAGAATCAGCTCCCTTGAAGAGAAATTATTAAATGGAAGTGCAATTTAATGATTTTATGAGCCTGAATAGCATTTAGGGGGGAGCTAAGGCATCAAGGCCACAACAAATTTTGGTATTTTAACACTATTCAATGAAATTCTGCATTTCTGTATTGTTCTTGATTGGAATCTTTGATTGTACAAATCACATTGATTGCCTTGATCTCAAAACTTGATGTAAAGCCTATCAGCCTTATTTTATTTCATGTAAAAATTGGTAGTACTTGGAGTTTTTTCTCTTATCACCTTTCAGGCCAGACCTTTTTGGTGCGCATAGTGAAGGCCACTCAGTTGCATTTGATGTCCAATTTTTAGACATTGATAACTTCAATAGCATATTGTAGTGTTAATAAAATTTATGCATGACATCATCATTTATGGGGGGAAATAGATGTTAATAGAGGGAAAACATAGAAAAAATTAGTTTGGTAATAAATTGGAAGTAGTTAAGAATCAGATGTTAACTTGAGCTCCTTTCAAGTGATACCCAATCTTTTATGGTCCCTTTCACTTTTATTTCAGAATATTTGTATAGACATCTTTCTCGGAATTGGCATTTTATTTTTACATGTTTTATTTTTGTAAATGATTTGTTTTATAAAACACCATTTTCAGCTCCAGGATTGAACTAAAATAGATAGGATTTACTCTTTTGTAAATTCTCCTCAGGTATGTTATCTCTTAGCCTTCTATGGTTATGAGGTATTAGATTTCGTTTATTTAGAAATATATTTGTGTTGCACTCTTTTCTTATTTGTGACCATATAGATCTAATATTTAGTTTGTATTTACTTTCTAGCATTTAGAGTGTGCAGTCGAAGTTGTTATGGCTCAAATGTCAAATCTTAAGGAGTTACGATGCTTCTATTACATAATATAATTCCAACTGCATCACTTACCTAGACATAATTTTATCCTTCGAATTCTTTTTTTAATTTATTTATATGTAATTTTATAAATATATTTTTTTAGATTTATATTATTTATTTAAGTTTACTATTTTAACTACATCACTTATCCATGCTTGCACGGGTTAACTTGCTAGTTTATAATAAATATGACTTGGTATAATATCAATTATTGGGCTTGTTTTGGTCAGATATATCTTTAGCCTTTAGGATAGGCTTAGTTCATGGGCTATTAGGCTTTAAGATTACTAGATTAGGGCTTGAAGCAGTTGCCTTGAGTTTGGTGGGCCGTGTTGAGCTATGCCTGAGCTGAGCTCAACATCTTAGACTCATTATGAGCCTAAGCCAAGCTTGAGCCTGGTTCTTTCACGTAGGGCTGTAAACAGAGTGAATTCAAAGCAAATGTAGATATATCTGTGTTCGCATTTGTTTGCTAAATCGAATATCAGATACAATTTTAGATATTTGTCAATATTTAAAAATAAAATTAATATTTGTATTTGTTTATTTAAACGAATATTGGATACAAATCAAGATATATCTGATTACACTTTTTATCATAAAATTAAGGTTTTGAGTGGGGACACATATATTTTGGGACTGAAAATACAACGTGAGGGAGAGAAGTGGAGAGGGATGGGATTGTAACAGCAATAAGAAGAGTAGAGACTATAACAATCTAGAGAAGAAGAAGATGTCGGAGTTTTTCTACATTGCTAACTCAAGAATGGAGGAGAAAATGTCGAAGATTATGACAAAAGATAATAAGGCCATAGTAACTATAAAGATGGGAGATAGTCAGTGGAGTTCAACAAGAAAAGGGGACCTGGCTATTAGGGATGTTTCAGGTAAAAGGTTTGGTACTAATATATAGATATGTTATTTTACCTATTAGGTTTTATTTTTCTAGTCTGTATTATTTTATCTATAAAATTAGTTTACAATAATTATATAGTATAGTCATTGAAATAAATACGAATATTTTGTTGGAACACATGTATATCTATCTGTATTTGGTTCGTTTATAAATAAATATTTTTTAAAAGAAGTGAATATTTAAATCCATATTTGCTTTAAGTGGTTTGAATACGAACTAGATACTAATGCTTATGCGAATAGTTGACAGCCTTACTTTTGCCCAACTCATCTCAATTCATTGACACCCATATTTGGCATATTCTTGTCATATCCAAATGAAGCCAAGTTTGATATTTAGACACAACAGGCTTCAAATCCTAAGAACAAGCAATTATGACACGTGGTATTTGAGGTGGCAATAAAAATTGGGTTAACATTTTTTTCTTCATGTTACTCTCTTTTTGAATTGCAAATTAACTGCATCGAAAAATACTCATTTGCTTTTACTAAAATTTCACTTGTAAATATTTTTTGGATAGAAATTTCACTGTGTACATTTATCTAGAATTCATCATATTTTGAATCTAACATGCAACTCTCTCTATCCACACAAGTGGACCATAATACCCTAAGGTGCACAACTTCCGTTGGGTTTGGCCTGCTAATTGAAGACTCCGGATTTGGATTTAAGCAGGATATTAAGGCCTGAGAAACAACTCGTTTAGGCTTGAATATAAGCTCTGCCCAGTATTCATTATTACTATGAATATTCCTAGGTGTTTGGGCCTCAAAGGAATAGGCCAATGATGGGCCACCTTGGATATGTCCCAGTCACATTTAAGCCTGGCTCTAACCCATCCTATGTGGGAACCATATCCCCTGTATCACCCTTACTGTGTTCCACAAGACACAAGGGAGTGGGGGCCATAAACTTTTTTCATGGAGGCCCCACCCCCTTGTGTCTTGTGGAACATAGTAAAGGTGATACAGGGGATATGGCTCCTAGTATGTGCACTTTTTGAATGGTACGGTTGCTTTCTATTTTATTTTATTTTATTATATAAATGTTCGTAGTTAATTTATTAGTAGGTGAAGACGGATTTCAAATATCGAAATATTATCTCTGTAATTCAGAGCACCATTATTTATACATATATATTACATATAGCATAACGGTCCAAATCTACACCAACATTTGCTGTTTTAACTGTCGTTCTTAAAACCATACTCCAAACAGAGGTTCTATGTCAAAGCTTAAAGGCCCCCAAGAAGAAAATGTCGTTAGTAACATGAAATGCAAGTCAACCAACCTAGGAAGGCTATTCATTAGTGGGCCACCTAGAGGGCAAAGTCTGGTCCACAAACATGGTTCTCAAGCTACCCCATTCTTCGGTTCAATCTAGTCAACATGTGGGCCACCCACTCGGATTACCATAATCAAAATGGGCCATCAATTGGTAGCTTTGTGCGTCCATACTACTTCTCTACAATTTGACGATCAATAATAATCCAAGGTCATTGCCCACCAAAAAGGTGACACATCACTTGATTGACGCACAGATCTACATAGAATTTGGTGAAAGCGTACATGATTTCTTAAGTGTATCTATAGGGATTGGTTTATGAACGCTACCCTATACTATCGCTCACTGGCGCACACTGTCAGGGATGGATACATCAGCATTAAAAAGTGATTTTCACTTTTTTGGGGGGCACATATTCACTATTCGGTGATGATATGCCCATCGCCTAACAAAAAGCAGTGGTTAGTATTCGTTAAGGTGAGCATTTTTTATCCATTCACGTATCTATAGCTTTAGATTTCTCATCAAGTAACTATCGTATGAGAAAATCTCATATTAGGAGCTAAATCACTGTCTCCTTGTCCTCTAACAACCAGGCCACCACTTAAAGCAACATCATTAGAAATTTAAGGAAAAAAAGGAGAAAGATGAATTCCATAATTCAATTAATTATACTTACATTACCACAAGCATCTATTTACGGCCTATCCTAATAATTTACGTTGTATTAGAGAATGAACCCATGCAATACAAACACGGGTGAGTGACCCATAGGCGTTAAAATAAAATAAAAACATGATCACAAAATAGAGACCTAGTGTCCAACTGTGGTTAAAAGAGGGAGACATGAATAGGTAAAGAAAAGTAGGATTTTGAAAGATTTAGGAGTGTTAAAAGAGTAGGGCTGTCAGTTGGGCCGTATTAAGTCTAACCCGAGCCCAACCTGAATTTTGAATCCGGATCATTATTAAAAAAGGGGCTTTGGTCTGAGTTCTCAAGGTTCACGTGTGGTATGTGTGGGGTTAAAGTGTCAAAAAGGGTTTTATTTTTGGGAGCTTCTAATAGCACCCATACAATTTCTTTCCATACATTCATTTTTTACCCCCTTTTTTGTCTTCACACCTCCTCTCCTGCTTAAAACCTCTCTCTCTCTCTCTCTCTCTCTCGGACTGACCTGTTTGGCCCTGTAGGACTAAACAAGTCTGAACAAGGTGTTCTAAAGAAAAAAAAAAGTGAAGAGGAAAAAAAGGCGGAGGAGGAGGTGGCCATCACTGTTGTCGTTGCTGCTGGCACTGCCGTTGGGGTCGCTGGAATGCAGTGGCTCTTATTCGTTCTATTGGTGGGGACAGAGGGGGGTGTAGAGAGAAAGGTTAAGATGGTAATTTTAAATATGGGTAGGGTTAAAAATTTTAAAACAGGGGGAGAAAAAAAATTGAGGTGAGCTCGTTCCTCTCTTTTTTTTAAAGATATCCAAACGAGATACCAATTTTAAAAGCATAACATTTCTACTTAAAAAATAAAAAATAAATACACATCATCTATCACTATCACATTGTCATGTCAATCGTGGTCATAAAACATTGCTTTTGCTTTTTGTCAACATCTTTTACATTTATTATGAAGACAAATATTATATTTTTAGATTATGCATGATATATTATATATAAAATATACTATAATATGTCATGCCAGGTCAGTTTGGGCCAGGGTAAGGATTTCTCAAACTCTGATTGAAAGTTACTTTGAACCTAGAATCTGAGCTCGAACTCAACCCAAATTTAAGAAATACTTCGCTAAGAAAAAATAGGGATACTAGGGATGAAACACGTACCCTGTAATATATATATATATATATATATATGTATATTTTCAAAGTTTTTTCCTTTCCCATATGTATATATTTTAAGAGTTAGTATCCCACTTTATACATAATTTATCATAGGCTAGTATAATCTTTTATTCCTGTACAAAGAAGATATATACAATAAGCACAGGATCATCTCCAATCGGACTGGTGTCAGCACATTTTCCACCAGCATATCTAATGGAGATGATCTAAACCTTACAAGATATATATATATAAAAGAAAATTAACGCCTTGGATTTGGTGTGACCCCTTAGGTCAGTCCAAGGTCAGATTGGCATTAGGGGCCAACACAGTAGTGTTGAAAAAGTGATTTACATCTTTGGGGATGCTTTTTGTTTTTCTACGCTGAAGTATCCCCATGATGCCGGGCTGACTTAGGGCTGTTATAAGGGGTCATACCAAATCCTTAGAGGAAAATTTATGATGCCAATTAGTAGAGATAAAGTTTTGTTGGGTGCAGTTGAATATATGGAAAATTATAATGCAACGTACAATTTTATGTCTATACAAAATTAAATATTTATTTGAATGATATAAGCAAAAAGTGAGGATGTATGGGGGTGTAAAGTAAATAAAAATCTGTCTACATTGAAACTTGAAAAGTATCTAAAATGGTCCAGTGGTGGTTCATATTCTTTTTCAAGAAAACAATAATGGGTATTGAGTATATTTTGGTGCCTTTCATACCGAGACCTGTAACTGATGAGAATGTTCAACATAAATAACAAGGTATGGCAATCTGAATATGAGTATGCATGGTGCAAAACAGGCTTAACTAAGGTTGAAGATAATAATCACATATTCAAGCTAACCTTATATCCTGCTCTGTTGTTGGAGATTCTACCGTGCACCCAGATTGAGTTCATGAAGATATTAACAGATACGTGCCAAATAAAGGTGTCTGTGATTTTCTGTTAGCCTGCTACAAGCTGACATGTGATATGTTGGGGTTAAAAGTATAATAAAAGTTTCCGGTTAAAAAAAATAAGGTAAAAAAATAGAGTCCAAATAAATAAATAAATAAATCATATATCAATATTTACAGATGGTTACAAGCATTTTCTCATCATAGACAATCATTCTCATGCCAATGAAGATGGTTGTGGCTGTAAATATATACGAGTGTAAAATCTGATGATTCTATGGCCCCAGACTTGACCCATGGAAACCCACCTTATTACCAACTAATTAATATGCCGGCACAAAAAAAAAAAAAGAAGGAGTAATTATAAAAGCTAGTAGCATTGTTAAAAAACACACCAATTTTTTTTACAGTACTGGACAAGTTTTAATCAAAAGCAATAGAATACAAATAAACCTCCACTAAGAAGGTTGTTGTGCTAGAACAATACAGTGGATCAGATTCAAGTATGCAATGCACAGAAAATAAAACAAGAAAACATAAATAACAAAGAATAATTACATAAAAGATAATATTTAACGTGGTTCGATAAACTTGCCTTTATTTATAGGCGAAGACAAATAATAACTTCACTAAAATGGAAGGTAAAAGATAATACAATACACATAAATACCAAATTTCCAAAGCCTAAAAAGAATCTTAAGCAAAACCCAAAAAGAACTCGTCAAAAACCAAATACGTTTTGCTTATTTCAAAGTCTCTTTTCTACTCTATAAAAACCTAATATAAAATAATATATTTATATACAAACAGAGTGAAATCCAAAACGTGTTAAGAGTCCCACAAAAAGTAATTTTAAAAAAATAGACGTTTCTCTTTTAGTATTTGTATTTTACACGGTATGGAATTAAGACACCAATGCAACAAAGATGAATAGAAAAAAAGTTAAAAAACATGATAAAAAAATCAAATAGTACGAACAACAACAACTAAAAAAATTAAAAACCAACCATAGGAATAGAATACACAAATTACAACTATTCATACTATATAGAAATACCAGCCCATATTCGCAGTATCATCTCTAATAGAAAACCATTCAAATTAAAATTTATAAATGGAAAAGAAGAGTTCCTTATGGAACTTCATCTTACCTCGAAAGATCGTAACATTCTTATCCTTTTATAAACCCCAACAAATGGTTCCTGAAAAAAAACGACCAAATGATGAAATATAATCCCTCCAAGCAGGGGCAGCGCCAGGATTTTCATGTAGGGGGGCAAGCCAAAAGATTATGTGTGCTCTCTTAATGGGTGCCAATGGTATACCTACAATCAGAGGGCAACATGTCACATCAAAAAGTGAAAACACCCCCCCAAAAATTGTAAATCACTTTTTCAATGTGACGTGTCACCTATTGGTTGTAGGCACACTGTTGGTACCCATTAAGGGGTGCTCCAAATCTGATCCCGGAACAAGGATTCTTCGGGATTTTAAATCATCTCCAGTCTCAAAGGATAGGTATCACTTCATTAGCAATCATTGTGTGACATGTGGCCTAACAAAGGGTGTTTGAGCTAATACACATGGGTCAAAGGAGGGCATTATGATAAATATACAATTGATAGGTACTTGTGTATTTAGTAATCAAAATAGATGTTCTTTCTAGGACACCAGGTGAGTTCACATGGAATAAAATGGGCAGTGGCTCAAAGAAATTTTAAATTCCCACCCATTTTATTCCAAATGAAGTCACTTGGCATCTTAGATAGGATATTTGCACCCTTTGTCAGACATTGTGTCACATCCTGAGTAGAGAATGGAGTGGTATTAGTTCAGCTAGATTGGAGTTGTGAACTCCAATCTTAGGGTATTAATACATTAAGGGGAGGGGGCGGGGGACAAGGGTAATCAGACATTGAGGGGGCCCTTACCCTTATGCAGCTCTACCCCTGCCTCCGAGTCATGAATCCACCAGACCGAAATCAATTCACATAATTAGAGAATAACCATAAAATCTAAATTAAAGAGGAAGAAACTGCAAATCATATTTGTTATGGAGCATGGAATATAATGTAATAAATGTTAAATAAGTTGATTTTCATATTTTTCTTTTGAACAAATGATTCAATTAAGTCATTGTGGACTCCCAAGCTGTCAACTACATATTTTTTGAGGGGTCACACAGGGGCCTGGAATCCTCAACGTCACTGTCTTGTGCGACGCTCAAGGGCTATAAGGGGGTGAAATCCATTCACTTTTTTTGGGATGTCCCATCACCTCGAGAAAGTGAATGGACTCCACCCCGACCCTTGAGTGTTGCATAAGGGGGGTGGTGTAGAGGATATCAACCCAAAAGGGAGCCATATCCTCTGCGCCGGGTGGCACAGTATTCCAAGACACAAAGGGGGGGTCACCCTTGTGTCTTGGTATACCATGTCCACCCGACATAGAGGATATGGTTCTAATAAAAGGGCTACTAGGTTGAAACCTACATGAGAAATTAGAGTAAAATGATGAACCTAAGGACCCATTTTGAGCTTCTTATTAAAAAAAAAAAGAAGGACCCATTGAGTGGCTCACAAGGAGGGTGATGTAGATGATTTCAGGGACCCCCACTACCTAGTCGATCTAAGGCATTCGTAGGGACATGGACCAAATCTGCCGGTAGTTGGAGTCTTCATCGCTTCCCTTGCACGGAGAAGAAGAAAGAATGACATTAATTGTAGTTTCATTATCTTTTGTGTAATTTTTAGGGGTGGCAATTCGTGTTGGTGGGTCCAATTCGTGTTCTGTCAAGGTAGGGTTATAAGACTATTTGGCTCAATCCTAACTCGACCCATTTATTAATCGTGTCAAAGCGGGTCAACCTGTGTTTGACCCAAAACACGTTTAGGGTTAACCCTAACCCGCTTATTTTTGTGTTGGGTCGTGTCGGATTCACAGGTTATGTGGTTATTT
>JAOXJP010232161.1:0-10516 GCA_025762735.1 Platanus orientalis | reverse complement strand
TTCCGTGCTTGCGGTTTAATGGTAATTGGTATGGAGGGTGAGGTCATACAGTGTCATCAAGGTAGTTGTGTTGGAAATGATCTTATGATGGTGAAACTAATAAATTATTATCTCAACTCTTTATATGGTCTGTTCACTCTTGCAGCACATGGAACTGGCGGGGATATTCTATTCGTTATCAATATTCTGGGGAAAGTGGCCCTGCACTAGTTTTAGTTCATGGTTTTGGGGCAAACAGGTCTATCTCTTACAAATTTTGCTTCCCATTAGCAGACAACTAATTTTTATAGGTATTAAATACACATTGCTTGTTACAAAACATTCTTTATTCACCTTGTTTTCTATTGTATGCATCAGTAGACTTCTGTTTCCATGATCATCATATTGAAGACTTCTCTATTATTTATTTAGTTGTTCTCATCTTCCATAAGGTGTTTCTTATGGGCTCCCTATTTTTGCATGGTCATTTTGAGGTTACCATCATCTATCAAATTCTTTTTAGCAAATGAACTATTATGGTTTGGATAGTCTTCCTCTTTATTCTTTGATAAGAAAAACATAAGAATAAAATTTTTGTATTCCGTTGCAAGGTGTAAAACTTTGGAAGCTGAATAGAATCTTAATTATATTGCTATGTCATTCCTTCCATGCATCTTCTGGTAAATTGTGATGCCGTGTAGATCACTTGTGTAATATATAAACTATGTTGTAGAAGAGGAGAATTAAAATTATCTCGTCTCAAGACGTTCTTGATGCAATACAAAGGGGAAGATAGCAAAAATTGATGTAGAATAATTCCTAAGGCCTCAAATAATTTAAAATAAAGGATGCAAAAGAAAAATAAGTTAAGAATTGAATTTCAATTCACAAATAGCCAAGAAATCAGAGAATAGAATTTAAGAAAAGAGGTTAGGATGAGAAAGAACAGAAAATGAGTAGAAAATAGAAGAAAAGAGTCCAAAACGGTATATATGTAATTTTGGACTGAAAATCCAAAAATTATCAAAATGGTCCTCAGACACATCCGAAGATTCCACAATTTTTATGATAGTTTCTGACGTGTTCAAGGGTTTTATAGTTAAAATTTCATTAAATTCCGATAAGAATTAATGGGTTAAATCACGAAATTTTAGAAGCTTTAAAGTATTTTAATAGTGGTTTTCCGCACATGAAATATGAGAAAGGAAGAAGAAGAGTAATGATAAAGAAGAATAATAGAGTATTATAGAAATAAATAGAAATTTTAGAAGAGACTAAGAGAGTGGATGAGAAATAATAGAGATATACCTTGAAGGAGAGAGGGACTCTGTGACTGCACTTATGGAAGAAGAAAAGAGAGGAGAGCCATGAGAGGCATCAACCCTTGGAGGAGGAGAGATAAACCAGGCTCATAGCCTACCTTGGGAATACCCAATTCAACAAAACTTTAATAATTCTTTACTATCAAATTATGGGGGAGAGGGTTCCTTTAAATAGGTTTACATCCTAATGAAATTAGAATTTTCTAAAAAAAGAAAATATTCTAAAATATATAACTTGCTGCCTAACTTTTTAAAATTTAAAACTTCCTAAAGCTCACTTTATAAGACCCTAAACTTGCTTAAAAACATTAGTAACTTGTTCTATATGTTTTCCAAATTCCTACACTTTTCAAAGCATAAAATTTCTTAAAGTCTAAATTACTAAATCTTAAGACTTTATAAAAAAATACTATTCCCCTTTTTAATAACACCCATTTAGTAATTTGGTCATAACTTTCCTATATCACCTCGGATTTGCAGAATCTTGATCTCGTTAGAAAGGTAATTGAATAACTTATTCAATGACATCAAAATCAAGCCAAAAAGAAAAGTTTTGATCTTTGAAAAAGTGGGATAAACTTAAAAAACGGGATTACTCTAAAAACCCAACCAAAATTTTGGCATTATTGACCTTATTACATGAACACATAAAATAAATGTTACCCCCTCTAAGATCCTAAATAACCCCACATAATAGGGAAAAAATTAGGTGATAATAAATTTCATGAGAACTGTGAAAATGGTATCAGGTTGCAGACACATCAGCGTCGAAAAGTGATAAGCACCCCCCAAAAAGTGTAAATCGCTTTTCGGTGTTGATGCGTTAGTCCCCCTGACGCCGTTTTCACGGTTCTCAGGAAATTCATTTGCACATAATCCGAGCCCCACATAACATGTATACTTGAATCTAGCCCTCTTATGTGGGGGCACATGCATAAGTCGCATAATGTTGTCCGCATCAGTTCTTAATAATAAATTTGAAGAGTAAATAAAATGTCTCTTCTAATGAGATTTATCACTAATAAATCTAAAGAACTATAGGTAATGTATAGGTCCCTTGATTTTGGATATCAGGCTGTACCAAATAATACTTCAACTCAAAAATACCCTCTCAATCATCATTTAGCTCCACCCTAGTCTCTGGGATGGGGATTGTGAGACATATTATTGTCATTCAGGCAAAGATTTTTGATCTTGTGGAAGTCCTAGAAATCAAGAACCCTCTTTGGTGAATCATTCAGAGATGAAGGAACCTCTATATTTATCAAAGTTAGTTGAATGAGTGTAGCTTGAGGGTTTCAATGATGTTGGGAAGAAAGGGGAGGAGATCAAACATTTCAAATCCAGAAATGACACAAGGAGAATGATGCAGCCACGTCTGACAGTTTTATGGGACTTTTGTATGTTCTACCTCACAAGAGGGACAAATTCAAAAGCCCCAAAATTATCCACTTTTGGTTATAAGGGCATTTTGGCAACTTTATTTTTGGACCAGATTTATTGGGTAAGAGTTTGTCTAGGTTCAAGGTGGGACCTTTTTTTGTATTTGGGTATAGTTTGTGTAGATTTTAAGTTTAATAGGTTTTATTTAATTTTTAGGAAAGTGGAAAGTTTTTATTTCTGTCACTTTTATTTAGGCCTGATGTTGCAAATCTGATGTGTTTTGGGGAAGTTGTAGCCAATTTATTGGTAGGGTTTCAGAATATGACGGGATTGCATTTTTTTTAGAGTTCTAATTTAATGAAGAGTCTTTCAGGGTTTCAAGGTTTGTTTAAGGTTATAATTAGGGTTTTTCTGTAAATATGGAGGAGATGGGAGTGTTTTCAAACAAACAAAAAATTTGATTATTGAATGAATGAAAGGTTAATTTGGTTGAAGATTTCAACCATGTAAAATCTTAGGCAAAATGTCTCTATTTTTTCTTGAATTCTTCTATTTATTCTCTCTTGATGTTCTTCTATTATTTTCTTCATCTCCCTTGATCTTCTATCTTCTTCTTTGATTAATTCTATTGCATTCATCATATTATTTGGACCCACCAATATTCCTTATAGTTGAATCTTACATTCTTCAAATTCTTAGATTATTCTACATTAGAGAACCTTTATGCTCGAAGTGAAGAGAGCATTAGAGGATGATTTTGTGGTTGTTTCGGAGTGCTTTGGGGATGAAAGAATATAATGATTGTTCTTCTTGAAGGAAGATGTGGTTATGGATGGAGCAATGCGGCCCCGGTACATAGAATAGGTTTTCTTCCGTTGTTGACTTCTCATTCGGGGATGAAAGAATATAATGATTGTTTTTCTTGAAGGAAGATGTGGTTATGGATGGAGCAATACGACCCCGCTACATAGAATAGGTTTTCTTTTGTTGTTGACTTCTCATTCCTTTAGGCTGTGTCTGTTTCCATTCCTGTCCCCTACTTTCCTAGGAATTGCAAAACAGCCTTGGAATCCATTTGGATTCCATATGGATTCTAAATGGCATAAATATTCCAACCTTGTCTGCTAACACTTTGAGGTTGGAAAGAACATAAAACAACATTTTCTCAGTTTGATGTTTGGATGTTAAGAATCTTCTTGGAAAACCAATGATAACAAAATACATAAGGTCTTAACCAAGGATCTGCAGTGATTGATGCCCATAAACTTGTTCAGCATATTGGTACTTCTGTTACATATGCCCCCTAAATAGTAATGAAAAAAAAAATATATACACAACAAAGATCTTCTTCGTCTTAAAATCCTTAAGAGTCAATGGAATAAAAAATTAAACAAACAATATTGGAAACAAAGAATAAGAAAGAGTATTAATGGATTAAATAATGGGCTCGATGTCAGGCTATGGACAATCTAACAAATGGTGACCGAGTCCATACCAAGTTCAGCTTAAATAGTGCTGCTACTTTCGCTGGCAGAGATTGAAGTGCCTTCAGACTTCACGAGATGTGAGCCCCTGCTATTGATGTCAAGCCCTTGTAGTCTGCTAAGTGGATCCTGCTGTAACATCGAACATGAGACTGGGATGCAAGCAGGTTGTGGCTTGCCATGTTAGTCTGGGAAGGATGAAACTGTGGCAACTGAGTCTGAGTGTATCATGTCTTGATACAGCTATTACTAGTGTTTTTGAAGACAAATGAAAAATGAAAGAATACCCAAAACATAAGATATTTTTGGCATTTATGTATCCTGTTAAATGTTGGATCCAATTAAAGACATTTCAATCAAAGTAACACGAAGTATTAAAAAGTGCACAATGGAGTAATAGAGAGATCTTACCTTTAATTTGAAAGAGTTGCTATCCTGCGCCAGTAGACTCAAAACATGATGAAAATCAACAAATAAGTAAAAGGGCATTGATTCTAGATACTCAACATGGTGAACTCAAAAATTTTCAAATCAGCTGCTTTATCGATGATCATAAGTGAATGTAAAGAAAATTCATAATAGAAAAAACCGAACTGCACTATTCATGAAATTGTAGGTTTAAGGCATCATTTTTTTCCCAACAGAAGTGGATACCTCCTGGTTGCAATGGATTGGCTATATAAGCTTCAATTCTTATGGTTTTTGCCTTGAGCTTCTTCGCCATTGCTTCTAACTGATCCAAGTTTCTCTGCGACAGTTCATATGTGAATTGAAAAATCAAGAAATGAATTGAAACAACTATGCAAAAAGCTAGAAGGACAGAAATTAAAATAATGAAGAGAAGCTGTTAAGGAGGGAATCGAGTAGATGGAGAAGCTTGGTGGATGAATGGAGGAGATCAGTCCAGCTACTCATGTCCGGTTCATTACATCATAGTATTATATCTTTAACATCAACTTCAATGCAAAGGACCAATTCTATCACATGAATTCAAATTTAAACAGTGACACGAATCAATTCTCACATAGAATACTATATCTAATGCTTGCACAGGCAGTACATATTTTTAGACTTTAGACTACACAAATATGTAGATCAGAAAGACAATCACATTATGAAAAAATAAAGTCAGATGTATCTTTGGACACCACCAGTACAGAAGGTAAAGGGCCTCTCTGCAGCTTCAAATCAGCCAACCATTAGATAATCTGAAACAGCAGGTAATGGTGGCTCTCAACTACTTCAAATAGCAGCACATTTATTTAGGCTCTGTTAGAATTTTCATGGAAAAATTAATTTCTTCTCCAAAATCTGAATGATAACATAAATTATTTCACTTTATATAAAATCTAAGATGACTTGATTTCTAATTTTAGTTAACAAATCAATATGAATCTGAATATTATGCTCACTGTCTAAGAGTCCCCAAAGTGATTGAGTATATAGCATTACCTGTAGACATAACCTAGCATAGAATTACGTAGTTCTAACAGAAATATAGAGCCCAACTGTCCAAAAAAGAACCTATTGACATAACCTAAATCACTACATCACAAAGTGTCCCAAGCTAACAAAAAACAACCCAACGACATAACCCAAATTCCTATGTCCAAGTAATCAAATATGCCTAGATGACTATTGTTACGCATAGCCAAATGACAATGTCCTTCCCACCGCTAAAATAAAAATAAATTCCTCCCCTTCTCCAGTCTTCATCAGCATCAACATCGGTAACATGATCCATATGCTGTTGAAATTCCTCAAGTTCATCTAACCAAATAGAGTAGTCATGGTCCTGTAACAAGTTAATTAAAGTAGTAAAAATGATTGAATCTGAAATAAAATGTTAAGCAATCGTTATTCACACATCTAAATATGTCCATAACATACCTTCCATTCCGGACATCTGTAAAAATATCTCCCGGGATTTGTTTTGTTTTAACTTGCTTGAATACCATATATCTCTTACCACAAAGACATGATATCTTTGTAGGAGTTGGTTTGACATTGGTCATTCTTTTTAGAGACAAAATATGGACCCGCACAAGTTGGAGGAAAGTTTCATGTTAGTAATACAACATCTAGAAACACAAAAACTGAACAGATTGGTACTATAGGCTAAGATATTACCAAACAAATGTTTTTGTCAATGACATCACTCCACATCTAGGTATGATATAGATAGATACTAAAAGGTGATCATTTTTTTCCACCAAAAAAAGGCTGACATGGATCCACTAAGTCAGAACTAACACATATGCGTACATACACTATATGCCAACCTTCTAAAAAAGATTATGTATATCTAACCCAAAAAAGTTCTTGTCAATAGGTAGAACACCTATTGACAACCTGTAGTCAAGATTCTCCACATCATCCTTCGTCTGCCATTAACATCATAAGTCATAAACACCTTGGCATCAGAGGGATTCTTTAGAAGATACTCAAACACAAAGTCAATGCTAGCTTGCTCGATACCATCAACACTCTCAACTGCATTCAACAAGCTAGATGGACTGATGTAGTCTGTAGGACGGTCTCTAATGGCAGCTGCTACGTCACCAATTTTATCTACTATGGACAATAGAACACTGTTGAATTCATCATAACCACGCTTTTGGTCACGAGGCTGTGGTTTGCCACTACTACTACCCACTATAGGTTCTACTGGGTTGGTATTAGGTTGACCTTAACTTTGTAGACCTAGACTCTGGTCATCAACCGTGTTATCATAAGTCATGGATGTATGAATGTCATCTATCCCAAAACCATCGAAAGTGGGTCCATAAGGCGAGACTGTTTCTTCAGATGTGGCACTCTCATCATTTCTACGTTGTCTCATTTCACTGCTAGTAGCTGTAAACTGTCCAGTAGCATGCTCTTCACCACCTCAGCCATTAATTCATACAAAGACCAAGATTTATCCTTGCAACGTTTCATCTCCTGGTGAGCCTAATGCACATAATAATTTATAATTAGTAGTATGTGGATCTCATCAATTACATGGTAATAACAACTCCACATAAACAAATAAATAAGCTTCGTGAATCATTCATACCGCAAGAAAAGGCTCCCATACTTCTTCTATGACTTCGATTTTCTTCGTGATGTTATTCCACCCAAACCCACTTTTCTTAAGCAACTCATGGATTGCTTTGTATTCTTTCTCAAGAGTTTTAACTCGATTCAAGATATTATCCTTTGACCTTGACTCATTGAACTTTAGGTTGACTTCTTGTGCAACCGCAGTGTACTCGGTATCCTTAAACCCATTGGGGACTCTATGCCCATCAATATCTTCTTTCAACAATACATCAAGTAGGCATTTGTCCATTTTTGGCTTCCACAATTTATTCCTACTACTATCATCACCAACTTGTGATGTTTAAGAAGAAGAATCCATTACTCATGTAAGTTAGAACATTATAATGCATATCAGGAGAAATTAAGTTTGTATTTGCATATAAAAGTCCATAACATGAGGCGGATAATTTCATAACCCAATACAATTTGATTCTAATAGAAATATATACATCTACATCATGGTCCAAACTACGATATAGTAGAGTTTAACTTAAGATAAATCTATACACAACTGCAATAGAGTTTTTGAAGACACTAGTGTTTGAGTACAAGAGTATATTCTATGCATGATCGAAGTCTCTCCATACATCTTCTGCGATTCTTTCTTGAATGTTGTGACCTGCTCTACCTTCTACAGCCCTAGATGCAGGTGGTGCGTTCACTTCCTTGATAGTTGAAGGACCTGCCTCTAGTTCCACATCCGCATCCTCAAAACACTTATCATAAGGCATGTAACGTCTTATATGGTTATGTACGCAACAACATGTAATAAATATTTGTTTCTGCTTCTCGAATGAGTACATAGGTTCTTCGCATATTATACCAAACCTTTTTTTAAGAACTCCGAATGTACATTCAATTATGTTGCGACAAGAGGAATGCCTATGATTAAACAACTCTTTCACATTGGATGGGCAACACCCTCAAATTTCGTTCAGGTGATATAGTGTATTCCAATACGGAGTTATGAAGTGACGCATCAATGGATAACTAGCATCTACAAGATAATACTTTCCTACATAAAGAAGTAGTTACCATATTGTGTATTAATACGTAACTTTAGCATATGCAAGAAGTAAAGTAAATAGCATTGTAGTATATCTACCTTCAAGGCAAGGAATTTTGTGAGCTCGCTCAAGGGAATCAATTAGGATTCGTGAATCCAAAGCTGATCCTTCCCAGCCTGTAAGGACATATGTGAATTTCAAGTCAAAGTCACAAGCCGCCAATATGTTTTGTGTTGGATGGTGTTTACGACCTCGAAACCTTGGTTCATATTCAACTTCAACTTTTGTAGGGATATGTGTCCCATCAACCGCACCGATGCAATCCTATATGATGTGGTTAAGTCACTAAGAATTAAGGCAATTGTTTATTCATTAGTTGAGGTTTATTCGCTAATTTGTTATGGGTTTTATATTTGGGTACAGTATCTTGAAGTATGGCATAAACCTACGATTCTCACTGATATATGTAGGAATCTCCAATGTAGGGGGCTTGATGAAGTAATCTTTCATATCTATGATTGCTTCCAAGACTTTGTTAAAGTATCTACCCACCATTTTCCCAGAACGTTCAGCGTTTGTTTAAGATGATGAACCCTCTCATTGTTTGCTAATATGTGGAGAAAAATTGCAACTTGTTCCTCAATTGTACAGTGGATGGTGTCTTCCAAGTTTCCACGTCTTCTAAATTCATCAACAAATCAATGGAAACATATGACATTCATTCTAAGGAGGTTGTAACAATGCTCATCTGACGAGACAACTCTTTTGATAAACTTATGATTAGTAATATAAGTGTTCTCCCTAGGTCCTTTATCAATGTAGTTGCTATAATACACAGTTGTAGCAACTGAAGTTATAGCACCCACAATGACACAAACTGCACATACCACATTGAATATTCTTCCTTTGAATCATAGTTGTTGGCATGGTTAGAGTCCATATAGAGGTAGTTAAAATCTAATAGAGGTTTGAATTCTATTAGCTTACATAGTATAAGTTGAGATGCCAATAAACTTAAACCTAGGCCTACAATGTATCTAAATTGATATGCATCCTATAAAGTACTTGTGTTTATATCATGTCCTATGCAAGAACAAAGATTTGAGTTCCTATCTACAAACAAAAAATGAGAACTCATGAATCCTCTTATACAAATTCACAATGTCATGTATAATTCGAGATTAGGGTTCCCCACCCTAACTCTGTCAACCTCAACACCATTGGATGACTACAATGGAAAAATGATGAACATAATCATCTACAATAGTAAATGCAATTAAAACCAACCATATAATCCAGAATTTTGAAACATAAAGAGGAGACTTTCAAAGACAAAACAGTTAAATCCCTTGAGCCAACATCATCTCACAAATTTCAGAGTTTTTGCCTCCTTTAATAACCTAAATCTGTATGCCATCTCAATCTACCCATAGCCTATTGCATGACCATCTTAATGGGGAAAAATGCATAACCACCTAATGTGCTTTCTACAAATTTGTCTAAAACCCAATACCAACGTTCACCCTTAGTATGAATGTATATGCATCACCACCAAACGTTTGAGCATCAAGGCCATCCAAATCACAAAGAATGTTGTCCTTAATAACCTAAAAAATCTAACCTCAAGTTAGAAACATATTAGACAATCAATAGGTGAGGAAACTTTACAGATGAGTATACAAACGATACACAAAGAAACCAGCCATGCATGAATGTTTGATTAACATCTGTAGGTTTTGTCTTACAAAATAGAGAACATATAGATATATACATGACCAACTGATGAAGACGAAAACAGAAAAAAAAGAAATTTTTACAATTACTAAAGCCGTTCATTTGATGAGAGTAACAAAACCAGGTGCAACATTTCATTATTATTCTACTGGAATTGATGACAACAGAACCAAAAAAAAAATCCAA
The DNA here is from genome assembly GCA_025762735.1 of Platanus orientalis. Classification (NCBI taxonomy): domain Eukaryota; kingdom Viridiplantae; phylum Streptophyta; class Magnoliopsida; order Proteales; family Platanaceae; genus Platanus; species Platanus orientalis. Next base: position 337 of record JAOXJP010232161.1, on the reverse strand, counting down.
CAGAAGCAAACAAATTGAAAGAAAAATCAAGACCATAAAATTTAAAATCCCAAAGAAACAAAGTAACAAACAAAAAAATAAAAACAAAAAATAATCAAATAACAAAAAAAAGGGAAAATGAGAAAACAAAATACCTAAGAAAACCCTAATCGAGTCAACACCATCCCTATATCTTCTCCCAATTTCCTTAACCAAAATATAACAAAATTCCTCAAAACTCCTAAAACCCAGAATTATAATCCATTAATGTAACAAAAAAAAAGGAGACTGATAATCCAAACTCAGTAATATCAAAACCGTACCTGATTAACCATGTAAGAGCACGATTGGATAAACC
>JAOXJP010232160.1:0-10516 GCA_025762735.1 Platanus orientalis | reverse complement strand
CATTACAAACTTAGCAAGCAAGAATCTATCATGGAACATCCTTCGAGACTGAACCCCTAACTTCTTACCTCCTCTCTCACGAGTTAAATGCTTGACTTGCTTATCGTTAAGGAAAAAAAAATTCACAATGTTTATTCGATATATTGCTCACCTGACTACCATTTCTATGTATAAGCAGATATAGACAAGAATGTGCTACTAGACCAAATGCAAAGCCATGATGATCACTAGTATATAAAACAGAGTAAGAGAGCAATAAGACAACAACATCAACCTTAATCATCTCCACCACATATAAACTAGAACACAAGAACTAAGGGGAAAATTTTAATTTGAAACATATTACGATCAGCTATCAAAGAGAAAACCTCTTGACAATTAGTCTCAGGGTGTCTTCCAATTTCAGTTAGAACTATAAACCGATAAAACTTCAAACTCAAGCCATCTTCACTTTGTCTTTAACATGCAAATATGCCTTAGATAACGGATCTAAAAAAAAAAAAACCAGCAATACAACAACAATCACAAGCAAAACCAAACAAGAAGAAGGAATGCACCCCACAGGTAGGAGTAGTAGCTCGCCCGAAATGTTGAAGACGACTTACGATTTTAGGGCTTTTGCGTTTCCACAATAAATCCAAGCAAAAATCTCCTCTACAATCTTGAAAACAAGATGTTAATCCAAAATAAACAAAAACCCCCATTCGGAAGGGAAAGAGGAAGGGAAGAAATGAAGAGAATAAGAGGAAGAGGAAGAGGCGACTTACTCTTCTTTGTTAGTCTGCTCAATAATCCTTGTTTTTTTTTTTTGGTCCGTTGGAAGCTTTTAAAGCACGCTTAGTTTTCCCTCGTAAGCAACTTACGAGCATTTCGTAGGGAAAACAAATACGTCTCTACCAAGTAAAAGGTGTCAGGTTTTGTAAAGGTTTTACTTGGTCTTATTTGTTTTACGAGCAAACAAACACGTGAAAACAAGTTTTGTCTCGTAAAAGTTTGTTTTCAGCCCATTTTACAGGCAAACAAACGGAGCCATTTTGAAACCGAGTCGGAGAGTTTCGCAACAAAAACAAAATGTCAAAATCCTGAACCTTTTTATTCTTCTATATTTTCTTGATTTTCATTTTTTCACATTTAAATTATTTCTGGCTTCTCAGATTTCCCCTCTCTCAAATTACCAAAATAAAATATAAAAAAGATTTCCCCTCTCTCTCTCTACACACACACACAGAGGTCTTTCTTCGGGTTCTATTCTTTTCATTGAGAGGAAAATCTAAATCCTAAATGTTCTGCATATTTCGTCTACCAATAATGAATCTTCGTTTCAAATCCTGTTAACGTTTGCTGGGTTCATCAAATTTACTTTTAAGTCCAAATAATTTCTTAGATATTCAACTTTATTTAGAGGAAGGTTGAGTAGAGGCCCCTTCCATTCATTCGGTCCTCTAAATAAGGAGGCAAATGGATTAGAAGGAAGTTCAATGACTTGGAGCCTCTTATTGATGCTTGGGCTCCGATAGGAAGCCTTCCAATTGCAAGCAAGAAGTGAATCAACATTTTTGGTCACCTCCTCCTTTTTTTCCTTCACCCTATCTCATTTTTTCTTTGTTTCTTAATAAGATGGTTTTGTTGGTACAGTGGAAACAACCTTGATATACTTCTTGGAGTGATTGACCCTAAGTTGTACATAAGGCTATCAATTGGACTGGGTTAGCCCCAAGTCTGACATGTTTAGCCCAAAAAAAATCGGGTTAAGCCTAACTAATTTCAACTGGGCTAAGTTTGGGCCCAATTTTTAGGTCCAAAGTTTTATTTGGGCTAAGTTTGGACAAATTCATTTTTAGTCCGAAGCCTAGCCCATACCTGCCAAAACTAGTTAGCAAATAATAATTTTAATTAGGGATTTTTCCCAAATTGGTTCAAAGTTTTGACAAAATTTCCAAATAAGGAGGTAAAAAAAATTATTTGCCAAATTGGGTTTTGGTAGTATGTAATTACCTTTTTAACCCTAATTCAGTCATACCAAATTCTTCTCATTTGCTGGACAATAGAAATCTTGCGATTTGACGAGTGTTGTATCCTCCAAAAGATTTGTTTCTTATGACAATTCAAATCTTTTTCCCGACCGGAATCCAGTTTGATGGAGTCAAATGCAATCAGTTTTACGTTAAGGGCGCAGGGTGTAGGGGTATAAAAGGAACAAAAAAATTAAATAACCAATAATTAACTATTTGTTTAAAGTTTTACCCCTTTAAAAACTGGTTTGGATAACATTAATTTTTACCTCATTATTTGGCAATTTTGACAATACTTTGAACCGATTTAGGAAAAATCACTTTAACTTATAAGCAAATATTAGGTTATATATATTTATATATATAATTTATTCTTTTTGGATCCATATATTTTTAACAAATTTACTCTCATAAAATAGTTCAAATGTCAACTGTTCAAAAAAACTCATATTATATGCATTTAGGGGAAATTATGGGCCTAAAATCAACCTAAAAATTAAGAAAAGAGTTTTATTTGGGGAGCCCGAACTCGGCCTAAATCCTATTGTTTTAAAACAGGTTGAGTTTGGATCCAACTTTTAAGCCTGAAGTTTTATTTGTGAAATTGAAAAAAGCAAGGAAAGAGGGTTTTTTGGGTTCAAGAACTTGAAAATCTCGAAAAACCTCTAATTCTACCGGTGCAAAAACCGCGAAAGTGATATCAAAATGGTCGTGAGATCAAGGCAAAGAAAATGGTTGGTTTGGATTTTGGATTCGAAGGGAAGAATGCAAAGTTATTGAGGAACAAGCTCTTGGTGATGACGGTCTCTCGCGAATTTCAAACTAAACTCAGAAATGACTGGAAGAGATGAAATGATGGTTTTTATACCATGAGGGGCATTTTTGTCATTACATTATGTCATTTTGAAAACCACGCACTGAAAAAGCAAAGGTAGAATGGTCTTTTCAAAGGGCATTAAATGACTATCATTTCGCGATGATGGTTTGAAAACGTCACCCCTTGCAAGTGGCATGTGGCAAGGTTTTCGAAGTGGCAACTGTTGGCACGTGAATTTCTGCAAAATTACTATATTGCCCTACAAAGGGCAACCATCACGAGAGATGAACAGTACCCTGTGAAGGGGTACCACCATGAGGGATGAACATTACCTCATGAAGGTCATCCTCTCACGAGTAATGAATAGTGCCGCTTTGTGAAGAACACCTGTTTGCGAGTGATGAACAGTGCCTTGTAAAGAAATACAAAACTGATGTTTTGTAGTATGGATCCCAAGGTGAAGTCGAAGACATGGTTATTCCAAGTCCCAACACGTCCATAAACTATTACACTCACAAGGAATTCTACTAAATAGATAAAATCTTAAAAAATATATAGAATCGGTTAGTGAGAATTTTACTCTAAATGGGCTCTTCTATACCCGCAAGATCCCTTAAATCAAGGGATTAAGATGGAGTTCAATGCAAAATCCTACCAAGAAAAGGATCTGACTAAGAACAAAAATATCTTTTGGGTCAATAAGGAATAACTACGTCAACATCGTCCATGCAGAGTCAAAAGCCACTTGTGCATGAAAATGGCCAATCCAACACCTATATAAAAGAGAGAACTCAACCATTGAAAGGACTTCGATCAAACCCTTTGAAATTCAACTTGCACTCTAAAAAGGGTGTGAGATATCTCCAAGGAGTCATCTTCTCTACCATCTTTAGAAGTCGATAACCTCCCAACTAGGTACAACTTTCAAGTTCCAAGCTAATCTCCTTCTAACTAGCATGTCCATCATACATCTGCGATGCGCAGTGAAGAAAACATAAGCCAACAGATACGAAGTTAGTTCTCGTGCTAGGTAAGGTTTAAAGCTGTAAAGAAGATAAAGAAAAAGTCATTGTATTCTGTACTTCATCATATTATCTATATATTTCAATATTTATATTTTATGTAGTCTTGTCTTATAAGTCATATAACAATTAAGAAATTAGAGGTTTTTCATTAATGACGGTAATTAACAAGTCTCTCTCAGAGATTTGGAGTGAGAGTCCCCACACAAAATAATAAACCAACCCCCGAAAGGTTGGGAGTTTGAACACTTTGAATTTCATACGTTCTTTAGAAAACTACGTGAAAATTGGTGTTACACTTGGTATAAGAGGGTCTCCAAGCGCTTTTTCATGAGAGAAAATTCAGGTCCAGTTTTGTTGGTGCAACAGAAACAGCCCCTATTGTACCTCATGGTGAGATTGACCCAATACATGTTTTACAATTACCATATCTTTATTTTGATATCCTAAAATATGTTTTGTCCAGGATGTACTACTCACCTCCCAAAGGGGTGTGTGGGTCCCATGCAAAAATTGCATTATAAGTTGCCCAATAATGGACCTAAATTGGACTTATCCTAATTAAGTATAATGCTTAGATCATGACTCGACTCGAGTAATGATGGACCGAAATCCTAGTAATCCATTTATTTATAAAAAAAAATCTGAAGTAATCTAGATCGGGTTCATCAGGTAATTGGGTAATCAGATAACATTGACATCTCAAATTTAAATTAGTTCAATGGTTAGATTTGACTTGTGCTTGACTTAGTCTATGTTAAAATTTATCATGTTCTTCAATATGAGCCCCACAAACTGCCTGAAAGAAGCTAATCCTTGCTTTAAATGATGTTGGAACTTTCACTTTAAAGCTAATGGAGAGTTATATAACTCATACTCTTCGAACCTTAAAGTCTTGCTTATTGTCTTGCTTGCATTGCCATGTGATACATGCCCCCAAAAAGTGAAAAGCACCCCACTAAATTTGATTTTTGGGGGGCATACCACTACAGGCAGTGCAAATAGGATAGTAGGCAAGACTTTAAGGTCTGGAGAGGATCCTGAGTGTACATTTTTAGAGGACATATTTCTGAACTTTGCTTAGGGGCAATAGTCGACTTGGTCATTGTTGAATCTGTAATCCAATAATTCCAAAAATCCATTAAGTTCATAATCTTAAAGTCAAGTAATTTAATTTAATAAAAATTAAAACCGAATTACCCGAGACATAGAGGTGTTATTTTATGCATTCTTTGAAGATAATCGAAGCCTCCCACAAGATTGTGCAAAAGAACGTGTCAAGCTACCTCCAGGATACAACTAAGCTTGGAATCAACTCCTTATCTTTTAATGGGCTTGCATGACCCAACAAAGACATAGGATACCTCCCCATATAACTTATTGTCCTTTAAAGAGGTAGGTGTTCAAAAATTTTCATTTTGTCATATACAAATTTTTCAAAATTTTGGTAGAGTGTCCCCTTATCAAGTTGATAAACATATATGAGAACCGAGTCAAGAAGACCACGGTTGCGCCATCAAACCTTGTGGAGGTTCACTAGTGTGAACACTTTAACACTTGGTTGAGGTGGTTCCTAACCTAAGGATGCCTTATAGAGCTCATACAAGGGAGATGTAGACCCACGGGCTTGAAGGGGTATATGTTTTACAACACATATCTAAATGAGAGAAAGAAAGGAGAAGGGATGAACCTTTATTCGCCACTTCATTTTTCTTTTTCTTTCCTCCTCTCGGTTTTTCACTTGCAAGAGCCCAGATTTCTCAGCCTTAGTCACTCACTTTGGAGCCCAAGAGCCCTCATTCAACACAAGCATAAGCAAACGGGCCTTTGTCAAGCTTGGCATGGACTCCTTTTTGCTTCATACGCAAGACCGGGTAGGTTTTAGGCTGCCGCGAATGAGTCCAACTTGTGGTGAATGGACCCAATCCAGCCCATTCCTGCACTTGGTCCACTTATTCGTAGGCCTTGATTCACTTTATTCGCAGGTCTTAGTCCACTCATTTGCGCACTCCTGAGCCAACTTATTTGCTCACCCATGGTTTGCGAGTGACCCATAGTCCGGTTCATTTGTGACTCAATCCAAATTTGAACATTTCATTCGCGGGTGATCCGGAAACACAAGATCACATCTGGACCATTGGAAAGGAATTTTGCGACCCCTAATGCAACTCCGCTATAATACACATGTGCAAAGTACAAAGAGAAAAGTGCGTCTCAAGTTCCCTTGCACCCAAGCCCTTGCCCGCACCCATGCTCGTGTGCACAAGGTGTATACCTTGTTTACGAGGTAGTAGCCAAGAAAGAGTGTGAGTCTCTCAAAATACACAAGAGTGATGGAGAGTTAGAACTTATATACTGCATATTGTTTTTTATTTTAACCAATGTGGGACTAAACAAATGAGAGACAATTATGAAAACAAACCAATTTGAAAACTTAATTAAGAGCTATTAAGGAAGATTATTAATTGTATTTAATGGCTTTTAAAGGCCTTAGTTTTCAACAATCATGACAAGGTGGGATAGTCCACGCAAAACTTATCCAGGAGCCCGGAGAGAGGAGCCCATTCATACCTAACTTGGGCCGACTTAGGCCCAACTATAAAAGTCCTAACACAGGGTTAAGCCGTTATGAAGATAACCTATTGATGTGTTCAGACAATGCCAGAGCTATATTCCCAAATGATAAATGTTAAATTATACCAGAATAAATGGACTGAGCTCAAAAGCCTTGGAAGAGATAAGGACACAGGTTTTGTTATGTTGTTCAGCTTCAAACGCCTCTTTAGGAAATAACATTTTTCGTAACAATGTCCACATCTCATTGTTCAAAGAAAGGGAATTATCTTGCTTAACCGCAGTACTGGATCTTCATCTAGTGGCTTCGCCAATTGAATCTCGCTCATCAAACCAATCACAATGATATAAGTTGTGCCATCATCTTAATAAAAAAAATACCTTGTCTATTAACTTTTTTTACCTTATTCTGCTAAATAGCTATAGGAACAAGCACCTTCTTAATTACGATGTGTTTGATGAATTAAGTTCACCAATTGAACCAAGTGACATTGTAAGGTTGTTTGGGTTCAATTAAGGAGTGAGTATAACTAGTTCACCTTTATCGACATAAGAGTTCACACATTTCTATTATGAGGTTAATGAATCTCAAAGCAGAGCCGGATGCTCATTTTTGAAAACTTCTTTTGAAGATTAGTAATTCATGAATCCTATTATTTTGAAAATATGCTAATGGAAGATGTCATAACCTAAGAAAATTATGGCTCATACTTGTATTTAGGTTTACGATTTACGAAACAAATAGATTGTAGATGTAGATATATGGAATGTATATCTTTCTCTCTTGTTTTGGAATAAATATCCTCTTTTATTAAAAAAAAAAAAAAAAAAAGATGTAATGGAAATTCCCTTATTTGTTTGATGAAAAATGCAAAACAAAAAAGAAAAGAAAAAGAAACAAAGATCACCGCCCCCGCTCCCTGTCCCCATTCTTCACAGAAAAGGGATGCATGTAGGTGTCAAACATCATAATTACACTTTGCATAGCGTAATCAAATTATTCCAAGTCACAAAAGCATTGTTCATGAATCTTACATTAGTATATTTTCTTAGACAATGAATCTTATTACAAGTCACGAAGAGAGAATAATAAAAAATCACAAAGGAATATTCTCTTATTCCAAGAATCTGAAAAACTGCCACATCATTTTTAATTTCAATCACAAAGAATGCTATTACCAATATATATATATAGGAGAAAATGTTTTACTCCCCTATGTTCCCAGCCCTAAGGATTTGATATGACTACCTAAGGTCAACAGGGACCAATACATCGACACTGAAAAGTGAAAAACATCTCCCAAAAAGTGTAAATCACTTTTTCGGCACTGATGTGTTGACCCCATTCTTACCTTAGTCTGACTTTAAGGTTGCACCAAATCCCACCTCTGTTCCCAGATACAAAAGGCTCCCCAGGATTTGGTGCACCCCTTAACGAACGCTTAAGCCCGCATGCAAGGCCAGGCACATAGTGTCAAAAAGTGAAAATCACACCTCCCAAAAGTGTAAATCACTTTTTCAATGCTGCATGTCAGCCCCTGCAAAAAGCTGGGTGTATAGGGTTAAAATCATAAAAATAGTTTTCGAAAAAACATCATGATGGCGTATCGAAAGAGCGACTACCTTTATGCCAACCAGATGGTCCTGCGGTTGACTCAAGTCCTTGGTAGGGCAGAATATGCACACAAAGAGTGAGAAGAAGTCAAGGAGCTAGGGCGGGCAGGGAGCCGGCTTTTAGCTCTCCGACAATCAAGTCAGGAAGGCAGGGGGACTGTAGAAAGTAGAACTCTTCCCTTAGGGTTTTTAAATGTCTCATACCTCGAAGATGAAGTGGTACCCGTATTTATAGGCTCGATTTGTGGCGTATCAGGGTGAATCTCACACGTCGCTTTCCCCATGTCCTTGCATGTCGCTTTCCTCCCACATTCTCGTGTCGCACTACCGCCTACGTCCTTGGCTGTGTCTCTCTTGCCATCCTTGTCCTTCTCTTAGAGTTGGTAGGTCTTTTGCAATAGGTGCTTTACCCAAATACGGTTTTTAGGATCATGCTTATCCTTAGGTTGATGTAGTCAGAGTCGCCACCTTTTAACAATCGAGATTCCCCGGGTTTGGTACCAGGGAATGGTTCCGTATTAGGCTATGAGGTTTTGGTGTCAAGGTCCCCGGTGGCTTTTTTGTGTCCGGCTTAGTCGGGAGTTTTGGTGTCAAAGTCTCTGGTAGCTTTTGCATCCAACTTAGTCGGGGGTTTTGGTGTCAGGCTAGTTGGGGGTTCTAGCGCTAGGCTAGTCGGGGGTTTTGGCCCTAGGCTAGTCGGGGGGCCCAAGGCCATCCTCTTGGAACTTTCTGGGTCTGGTATTTATAAGGTTGGGGTGATGCTGAGTAGTAGGGACCAGTCAGCAAAGCCCTTGATGTAGTTTTCCCATCAATTGCCCCCTATTCTCGGGTCTAAGGTCACGTGGCCCAGGAATATAAACTATCTGCGCTTATTACCAACTGTTTAGGATGTTGGCAGTGAGTCGTTTTGACTATTGAGGTGGTATCAGTTGGGGTAAACACTAATGATGATCTTGCATTTAATGGGTCTCAGTAATCAAGGGGACGTGCCCGCGTAGGTTATGGGTCACATCAAGAGTCGCATTGTTTCGGATGCTATCTAACGGTCACGTTTGAATCTCTTTGAATGTTTCGAGATTCACACGCTTTCTTGTTTTCCCAGGTTAGATTAATCAACCCTTGGATTGGCGACACGCGTAGGGTTGAGAAGGGTCGAGATTTCCTATAAATATCTCCTATGACTTTCTCATGGTTTCTTTCCACCTTTGTCTCCCGTCTCTCGTCTCTCGTCTCTCTCAAGCTTTTCAAGCGATTTTCGACGACCCTCTATGTTCTCGTAACCCATCGCCTACGCTTCTACATATCTCTATGTCTCTACTACTCCGACAACCTCTTCCTGTCTAAGCGGTGGCTATTCTCTGAACTCCAGTGTCACCGTATTCATCTCTTTCCCAGCTATTTTCTTTTTAGGTCTCTCTTCTTATTCATTTCCTTTTTACTCTTATATTTTCTCTTTGTTGGCGTTTTTCCTTTTTCTCCAGTAGCGTTCACTTTATTATTATTTTTTGCTTCTGTAGGAGGTGCTGGTCCTTTTTTCCAGTAAAGTTTGCTTTATCTTTAGTTTTTCGTCCCTTCCCATGTCCACTCATTTGTATAGATGGTGTCCGGGGATACCGTCGATCGGATGGTCGATGGGGCCGATGACTTATCAAAAGTCTAGCAAGTCCCCTCGGGGCAGGCTATCGAGCCCGCTTCAACTAGTGGCCAGGGGGCAACCAGGGAGATTGCTCCCAAAGAGGATTTTAGGGCCGCTCAGTATGGCTTCGAGTTAGGGGTGAGAACCCTCACTCGGTATTACATGACTTATCAAATCCCCGAGGGGGTAATAATCACCGCCCCTCAAGAGGTCCGAGGCTTTTGAAGCCCCTGGCAATAGTGTGGCGTTGTATGAGTAGGCCCTCATGGCAGGCCTTAGGTTTCCGGTCCTCTGGTTCCTCAAGGAACTGTTGTTTTGTCTCGGACTGGCACCCAGGCATTTAATGCCCAACGCTTAGTGAATAGCCGTCGGATGCATGGTGTTGTGGGAACTGACCTTCAAAGGGGAGCACCACCTCACTCTCAGCGAATTTTTTCGCTGTTATTGTGTCAAAGAGCAAGAACCGGGGTAGTTCTTCTTTGCTAGTTGGGACCTGACGCTAACTTTGGTAACGGGGCTCCCAAGTTTAAATAGCGGGTGGAAGACCCGATACTTTTTCATCTCAGATGAGGATTGGGAATGCCTCCCGGAAGAGGTACTTGAAATGAAGTTCAATCGAAGTTGGGCATCCGTCATCAGCCTGACAGGTAAGTTGCTACTCTATCATTGCCTGTCATATGTATTTTCATTTACCTGTCCTATCTTTGACTTGCCTCTCTTTTTTGTAGCTATCAAAGCAGGCGAGGTGTCCGATGACGAGAAGGATGTTGGGAGGTTTACCATTCTTGAACAAAGAAATTAGTAAAATTCATTTAAACAATCACATATCTACATATGCTTT
>JAOXJP010232159.1:0-24524 GCA_025762735.1 Platanus orientalis | reverse complement strand
TCTTCTCACCAGAGATAAAATTGATGAATCATGTGGCTTTTCTCACCGGAGATAAAATTAATGAATCACGTGACTCTACTCACTAGAGATAAAATTGGTGAATCACGTGGCTCTTGCACTGGAGATAAAATTGGTGTATCATGTGGCTCTTTTCATCGAAGATAAAATAGTAATATTGACATCGTATCGTATTGCATTGTCATTAGCTCATCTATGCATTAGATTAGATTGTATTGTATCATATTGTCATTATTATAGTATCGTTTATATGTATAGATATTTTCATTTTACTATCAATGTCTTTTCTTCATAGTATTAAAAGTTAACTGATATAGAATTGTTAAAAAAAATGTTAAGAAAGATTTGTAAAAAATGTTATATGTTCAAAAATAATCTTACAACATATGTTAAAGTAAAGTAGAACTGAAAAATTGTAGCGTAAAGATCGTATATTGCATTTGTATTGTCTCATCTCCATCCTATTATTGTTTTATTGTTTTAATCGTATCGTGCAAGTCTTGACCATACTTCTGTATATATTACACTTTTTTTGCTGAGTTGTCAAACTCACTCAATCCAACACCACAGATAACAAGGAAGAGGAGAGGAATAGAGATTGATGATTGAATAGGTTTATGGATGAGACTATGGACGACTTGGATCTTTGGAATGATTAGTTTAATTGGGGCTAAATTAGTGATTTATAAACTATGGTTATTTCAGTTTGTTTTAAGAATGGAATTGTAATAAGTAGATGAATTTTTGGATTATTGTAGATTGTGGAGATTGATGTTTCAGATTTCTAATGATGATTTGAAGTTACTTAATTGAATGAATTTTCAGATTTTGATTTATATAATCAATGAAATATCAACATGAATTTTACTTGAAGTTGACTATGTATAGACCTATATGTTTTCACTGCGAATGAATGAAAAATGAAAGGTATTGACTTGTGAGAATGCATTTATTTAACCAAGGTATTGAAAAATGTATGATGAAAGTAAAGTGATGAATGTAAGAATTTTTTTTTCATCATATGCAATGAATGGGATGACCTTAAGATTGAATGAATGAACGTGTTATGTCTCCGAAATTTGTATCCTTTAGGTATGGGTTTCGGGTCATGACATATTGAGACAAAATAGTGCATAGATACTTCTAGAATACAAGTTTCTTACTTTTTTTTAATGTAACAATAAAATTATATTGAAAAAAAGAAGAGAGAAATTACAAAGTATTAATACAACAACAGGTATACAACCCCAAAATAACAAACAACTATCTGGAATGACACAACTACTAAAATTTAAAGACAACCCATTCCCCCAACTAGCAAGCTTATTAACCAACACATTTCTCTGTCTCAGAACATGACATAGAGAAATGTCCAACTCCCTAATCTCATATATTAGTTGAACCAAAAGCCTTGACCATTTCCTTTCCCTATCCCCCAACCAATCACTACAGCCGAAAACAATGGAAGAGAGTCTCAGAGTTGGCCAAACACCATGGGCAAGAGGACTCCACATTAATATTATGATTAAGAAAATTAGCTTTCATTGGAATGACATCATTGCAAGCTCTCCAAATAAAGTGTTTAACTTTAGGAAGAACATTTAAATTCCAAATCTTATTATAGGGGAATTGAATTGGAGGGGAATGAATTAGTGGAAGAGAAGAAATGACAACTTGGTAGGCCAATTTGACACTAAATAAACCTCTCTTATCAAAGTTCCACAATAGTCTATCATCTCTTTTAGACCAATCTATCGGAATTTGTATGATTTCATCTCTAATATTTTCGAGAAACCTCATTTTGAATAGCATCCAGATTCCATTTGATTTTTATTAATAACATCTGCAGCCTTTTAAATCAAGTGGTTAACAAGGGGGAATTTGAAAATATGAAATCCTATAAATTCAGGACCCATGGATAGTCCATAAATTAATCTTATCCTTAGCTCCCTTGTTCCATCCAACACCTTTTAAGAAGAGATCCCCACCTTTAAGAATGCTTTTTCAAGCCCAATTATTATAAGGCCTGAATTTTGCATGAAGAAAGTCATCATTAAGGTAGTACAAAGATTTTTGAAGCCTACCCCATAAAGCCCTCTAGGTTTGAAAGCATATAAGTCCGTGACACCAAGTTCACCCCCTACTTACTTCTTTTTAATTTGTCTTAGTAGATCCAATTAATTTTCTTATTCATTTCATTTCCCCATAAACATTTCATTTGTAGTGTATTAATTGAATTACAGATTTTACTAGGAATAAGAAAGCAAGACATGGCATAGGGTGGGATAACAATTAGGACGAATTTGAGGAAAACTACCTCTCTCGCAGCTAAAAGGAATTTTTGTTTCCACCCTTTAACTTTTTGAGATGCTTTTTCTGCAATGAAAGTAAATAGAGAAGATTTCTACCTCCCAACTAAAGAAAGAAGACCCAAATAATTATTACAGTTTTGGATTGGTTTTATGTTTAAAGCATTTCTAGTAACTCTCATAAAGCTTCTCAGGGTATTGGAACTAAAGACAAATGTGGATTTATCATGGTTGATGGTTTAACCTGAAGCTTTGCTAAAATCTTAGAGGGTGTCCATGATTACTCTTGTTTTACTTATAAATGCCTTAGCAAGAATATAACAACTATCAACAAAGAGTAAGTGATATATTGAGGGGCTAGAAAGCTTGATCTTTATGCATGTGAAACATTGATTTCTTTATTTTGCGATAATAGATGCCGACAAAGCCTCCATACAAATGAGGTGAAGGAAGGGGGATATGGGGTCACCATGTTTAAGCCCTTTGGAAAGCAGAACAGTTTTACTAGGAGCACCATTTGTCAAGACACTATAGGGAACAAGTTCCATGTATTCCAAGACCCATTTCTACCACTTATCTTGAAAACCCATTTTTGTCATCATCTTAACAATCGTATTCCATTTGACATGGTTGTAGGCTCTGCTCATATTGATTTTAAGAGCCATAAAGTGTTATTTGGATTTACATTTTTTCAGGAATCATAACATTTCATGAGCAATTAAGATGTTTTTGGAAATTTGTTTCCCTCTCACAAAGGCACTTTGGTTTGGAGAAATAATTTTCGGGAATACAATGTTGAGCTAATTAAGCATGGATTTGGAAATAATTTTATTGATAACATCGTGGAGGCTAATTGGATGAAATTGATTGATCATTTCATGATTTTTTGTTTTTTGGATAAGGGAAGTGAAAGTTCCATTTGATTTGTTTAAGAAATGCATTTGGGTTGAAGAATTCTATAACAACATCCACTATTTGTCTTTCAGGTATATCTCAATATTCCTGAAAGAAACCAACGAGGAATCCATCAGGGCCAAACGCCTTAAATTGACAAATTTTGGAAGCAACCTTTTATTTTAATTTCTTCATGAGAGAATGGCAGATCCAACATAGCTTTAGCACTATTAGATAAAGTTAGGTTACAATTGTCAGTGACTCTATTAATTTTATACAAAGGGGGGTCTTTGGATTTATTCAAAGAATCAAAGAGTTTGTAGCGATTGAAGTGATCTTATTTTGATCATTTAACCAAATTCCTATTTCATTTTTCAAAGAAGAGATTTTACTATTGGCTCTTCTACTTAAAGTGGACATATGAAAAAATTTAGAATTCAAGTCTCCCCATTTAAACCAATTTATCATGGATTTTTTAGCCGAAAAAATTTCTTTTCGGATACAAGGGTTGAGACCTTTTTCCTCTCTATTAAGGTCAAGTCGTGGGCATTAAAATATAAAGCATTTATTATACATCGAAGCTTATTAACAATATCCATTTATATCCTAATTTGATCTTTTAGATTCCCAAATGTATTTTTATTCCATTTTTTTAAGAGGAGGGGGGGATAAGAGATATTTGTCTTGACATTATCAATCTTATTCTCGTTGTTCTCATAATTTCACCCTTTTTAAAGTGACTTTCACTTCTTGGGGGGATGTTTTTCACTTTTTGACATTGATGTGTCAGCCCTAATGTCATTCATATCTTAAACTCATTTTAAGTGGTCTCACCAAATCCTTAGGGATTACATTTACATCCATTCAAATCTAAAAGGATGAGAGTGAAAAACATTAATGGGACAAGTATCCAAACCGATGGGATTATGATCAGATCCATGAGAAGGGATAATCTCAATATCAATAATTAGAAAAAAGGATTGTCCAATCCACATTGATGTAAGCGCAATCTTATCTTTCCTTTATATATCTGTCCCCTGTGCTTGTTTATCCAAGTGAAAGGGGGACCATAATGACCCATATCAACAAGGTTACACTAGCTAAGAATATTTCTAGCATTTCTAAGGGACGAACGGGAAACCTAACACTACCAATTTTATCAGGGATCGGTTCCTGAATGCTTCTTTTAACAAATGCTCATCACTGCTCCTTGTAGGGGCGGACACATCAACATTGAAAAGTGATTTTCACTTTTTTAGGAGGCACATATTCACTTTTTGGCACTGACGTGCCCGCCGCCTGACAAGGAGCAGTGGTTAGCATTCGTTAAGGTGAGCATTTTTTAACCATTCACACTTTATCAACGTTGTACCAGATGCAGTTCCAATCACCGATTATAAGAATCCCTACAACGATGATAAAATTGGTAGTGTTGGTAGCGCTAGGTTTCCTCTTAGTCTGCCCTAAGGGGGTCCACCAAATCCGAGGCTTACAAGGCCTCAGGCCCTATGCTTTTAACGCACGTTGGTCAATGCAATGGTGGTCATTCCGTAAGGCCATTCGGGTAATTCTAGGATGATAATGAGCCGGAGGTCATTCTCGTATTTTTCCAAATATAAATTCTCTGCAGTACGTTAAAATGCATTAAACTAAAACTATCCAAAAATACGACACATAAACAAAGGTTTAAAACTCTAACTAAATTGAGTGACAGTTTAAACTTCTTAAATACGTGTGGTGCTCTGAACATTTGTTACAATTTAATGTATTTTAACATACCGCAGAGAATCCTTCCTAATTTCCCTCGACTCTTCGCTCATTTTCCCCCAAACCTTCCGTGGTTTCGAAGGAGAGAGAAAGGCGAAAGCAGAGAGGCAAAGAAGGCAACTCAGTCTCCTTCGTTGTTCAATCTCTTGCCATTACCGGATTTCGATAGCTCCAAAACCCTAAAGCCATAATTTTTAGAGAAATCTTTAATTACTAATCTTTGATTTCGTGAGGTTTCGATCGAAGCCATTTCTTGGGAATTTCTCCCTCTCTTTTCCCCCAAAATTCTCTGCAACTCTGAGCAATGTCTGGTTCGGGAGGATCTGCTTTCGCTCGCAGTCATGGAGAAGATCGATTTTACAATCCGCCGGCGATTCGAAGACAACGACAGCAGTTGTTGGAGCAGCAACAGCAGCTTCAGAATCACACGAAGGCGGTGGAGGCGGAGAACAGAGCAGAGTCTGACGAATCGAGGTCTTCGAAACCCTCAGTCTGTTCGTCTCCTCCTCCTCCTTCGAGACAGGAGAATTTCACTAACTTGGATCGTTTCTTGGAATCGACTACTCCAGTCGTTCCGGCTCAGTATTTCTCCAAGGTAATGGAAAATCAGGATGATTTCTTTTGGGGTGTTCTTATTTGTTTGCTATTTTAGGTTGATTTTGTAGTTTTCTAGGGTTTTTGTTTCTTTGATTTTATGCTAGTGGTTTGTGATTGGTGGCATTTGGAGTGATACAGACGAGTATGAGGGGTTGGAGAAGTTGCAACTCTGAGTTCCACCCGTATTTTAGCCTTGGGGATCTCTGGGAGTCTTTCAAGGAGTGGAGCGCGTATGGAGCAGGGGTGCCTCTTGTGCTGAACGAGAGCGACTGCGTCGTGCAGTACTATGTGCCGTCCTTGTCGGGTATTCAGCTGTACATAGACCCGTCCAAGGCTTCCAAGCCCTCTCTGAGGTTTAACTCTGAGTCTCTTACATAGTTTTTTTTTCTTTTCTTCTTCTTATTTATTTATTTGTAATGTTGTTTTGGCTTGGGTTATTTCCAATGAATTGTTACTGTTCAGTGCTGCTATTGTTTGGATTTTTTTCTCTTTGGGTTGGATGTTCTTCTATACTACTCTGGATTTTCAGAGGCCATTTTTGGAGTTCAGTTGATTGGAGATGAATTTTGCATTTAACTGAAGTTTGGATATTCCTGCCTGAATCTGAAGATTTTTATGGGTTTCAAATGTATTTTATTTTGATATATTCCTTTGTTTTAAGGGAAGTCCTAATAATGTGTCATACAATTCAATCTAAAATATATGTTTTCTCAAGATAAAACACATTATATGTATTTTTGGAGAATTTGTAGTGTTGATTTGTCCAGAACCTACTTGACAAGGGTTGTTTTTTCATATATTTATATTGAGCATCGGATAGTGTTGGATACCTGGTATGTTTCAAATAATATTGTTAGAGAATCCATTCAAAAGCTGATGATGCTAAATAATTTGCTACTTTTCCCCTGCATTACATGCATCTTGCTGGTTGCTGCATATACAGTTATGTACTTTGTGTATTCCTCTTAAGATTTTCTGATGTAGTTTTTAATGAGATAAGATTGTTTATTTTTATATAAATATCAAATCCTCATCATATTTTAGATTACTATGACTATTATAATCATGATTCTGCTTAATGTCTTTTGTTTGACGGTTCACTCTTTCATCTCTGTCATGATAATTACACTGTTAGCTATAATACTTGTAGTCAAGGGGGATTTGATAAAGGTGATCGCAGACTTTTATGAGAGGGGATTCTTGGATAGAGGAAGCAATGCAACCTTTATCTGGCTAATTCCAAAAAAGGAGGGTATCGTTTGTCTGTTTGATTTTAGGCCGGTTAGCCTAATTGGTAGCACTTACAAGATTATTTTTAAATGCCTAGTGCTAAGACTGAAGATTGTTCTTCCTACAATTGTATCTAAGGACCAAGGGACTTTCCTGGATGAGAGATATATTTTGGATGAGTTCCTTTGTATTAGTTGCATTGATGATCAGATTCGCAGGGAAAGGTTGGGGGTGATTTGTAAGTTAGATATGGAAAAGGCTTACGACCATGTCAATTGAGAGTTTCTCTATTACATCATGGGGCGTTATGGATTTGGGAGATGTTGGATGAATTGGATGTAGCACTGCTTCAGTCTTGTCTCTTTTTTCGTGCTTCTAAATGGGTCCCCCACTAGGCAGTTCGAGGTTTCTAGAGGGTTGAGACAACAGGACCCCCTATCCCCCTCCTCTTCCTTTTGGTGTTCGAGACTTTGGGGGATATGTCATGCAAGGTGAAGGAAGGTAGTCTGATTGAGGGTTTTTTGGTTGGTTGGGAGGAGGTGCATGTTTGTCACCTTCAATATGCGGATGATACGCTTATTTTTTTTGAAAACTCTCAGGTCCAGATTCAGATGTTGAGTTGTGTCCTTTGATGCTTTGAAGCGATGACAAGGTTGTGGATGAACTTTGGGAAGAGTGTGATGGTCAGGGTGGGTGAGGTGTCTGACATTGATCTTCTTGCTACGCATCTCGGATGTAGGGTGGAGCACCTTCCTCTTTCTTATTTGGACTTACCATTGGGTGCCTTGTTCAAAAGTAAAGAGGTTTGGACTCCAGTGGTGGATAGAGTGAGGAGGAAGTTGGCGGGTTGGAATGCCAATTACTAGTTCAAAGTGGGGAGGGAGACTTTGATTAAGGCAGTAGTTGCAAGCCTTCCGATTTATCTCATGTCTCTTTTTGTCATCCCTTCTCAGGTTGTGTGGTAGATAGAGAGGCTCCAAAGGGAATTCTTATGGAGGGGGGGGGAGGATGGTAATGGTCTACATTTGGTCGCTTGGGACAAGGTATGTTCTCTGAAGTCTTTTGGGGGTCTGGGGCTTAGGAGATTGGAGCTCATGAACAAATCCCTTTTGTGCTAATGGTTGTGGAGGTTCTTGATTGAGGATATTAGTAAATGGAGATAGGTGATTTTGTGTAGACATGGGGTTCGGGACAATGACATGCCATGTTTAGTCAGGGGCCCTTATGGGTCAAGTCCTTGGAAAGTTATTATGAGGTTCCTTCTAGAGTTCAAGGAGGGGCTGGGGATAGAAATTGGTAATGGGCTGAAGATAAGGTTTTGGTCGAACACTTGGTTCACTTCCGTTGATGAAGGAGTTCCCCTCGGTTTTCTGTATGGCCAGCAACCTTCAGGCTCTTGTCTTGGATTACTTGGATGTGCGCGATGGGATTGTGGGTTGGAACCTTGTTCTAAGATGCCCAACGTTTGATTGAGAAGTGCTAGATATTGCTTCGTTGCTTGGCAATCTTGATCCCACGGTGGTGAGACAGGGTTAGGAGGATAGGAAATGCTGGTTGGGTAGCCCTGATGGGGTTTATACTATGAGATTTAACACCCTTTTCTTTGGGAACATGTCCGCTACTCAGGTTACGGTCCTGTGGAAGGAGATTTGGTATCCCCTAGTTCCCCTAAAGGTTCAATTCTTCATGTGGGAGGCTTCTCTTGGTAAAATTTCCACGATTGGCAGGCTTAGGAGAAAATGTTTCATTATCACCAATTTTTGTTGTCTTTGCAAGGAAGATGGAGAATGTTCAAATCACACTCTCTTGCATTGTCCATTTTCTTGGGAGGTTTGGTTTGGGGTTCTCAGGAACTGGGATTCGGTGGGTTCCCCTACGGGACCTTAGATCCCTTCTAGTTTCTTGGAAATGCAACGCCCTATCCCCTTGTGGTAATAGGATTTGGAGGTTCATCCCGGAGGTAGTATGTTAGTCTATTTGGTTGGAATGGAATAAAAGGGTCTTTGAGGGGATTGCTAAGCCCTCATTCCAAGTGTACAAAAGAGCTAAGGAGGCCATCTGTTTTTGGGCAGATCTCTACAAAGGGTGCGGCGACTTGAAGGCGGGGGATTTTCACAGGGATTGGAATGAGGTGATTGGTTGTATGCCCTTGTAGTAGGTTGGGGGTTAGGGTTGGCCTTGGGGCCCTTTTCTCCGCTCCTTGCTTTTTTTCTTCTTTCCCTTTATGTTGTTGATTCTTTTTGGAAGCCTCTTCCCTTTTAGCAATAACATTTTTTTCTTTCATCCAAAAAAGCTATAATACTTGGATACTTCAACATGCTAACATACCCCTATCGATATGATTCAGTACTGTAGCATGTACTGGATACTGCATGGATTCTAGAATTTAGTTTTTGATTATCCTATTGTACTATTATTTATATTCATACCTCTTGACAATGTGCATGTGTGTGTGTGTGTGTGTGTAAATGGTTTATTTTAGCAGAATCTTATTGTAAGAATTTTCATAAATTTTAGATGTTAATTTTATTGTAGTTAGATGGTCAATATTGTATCGAGGGTTAGTTGGTATTGTATAAATACTGTAAATAGACTATTTATCTTAAACAGTAAGTGTTAAGGCACAATATCAGCATATTGGATCAGACAGTTGTTTCCATGTCCATGTCTTGGATTTAGAAATGAAGGGTTGTATCCCCCCTTTTCATTTAAAGTCTGTATTATATCCATATCTTGGTATCTTAGATATGCAAGAACTAGTCATGACTTCATTGGGTTCTTTGCACCAATGTTGTGTATATTAATTGGGTTGCTGATTCATATACTGTGCCCACTTGAAGCAATATATTGGTAGGATGAAATTTTGATTTTGCACATCCCATTGTTTGGCATTCACTGAATCTGCATCATAGGTAATAACGACAGGGGCTTTCTAACTTTTCTGTTTCATGCAATTACAATGTCAACTTTGTAATGTCTCCACCTTGCTTTCCTACAAGCCCTCCTTTGATACTGTTATTTTACCTAAGAATCACATCCATCCTTTATCAACTATGCTACCAAAAAGCTATTCACCCCATTCTTGTCCATTTTTGGAGAGGCTGTTTTCGAGTCACGGAAACAGCCTCCAAAAATGGGGGTAAGGCTGTCTACATCTTGCCCTTCCTAGACCCCGTGTTAGCGGGAGCCTTGTGCACTGGGTTGTCCTTTTTTTTTTTTTTTTTTTTTTTTTTTTTTTTTTTTTTTTTTTTTATAGCTTCATCTTTGTTGCTTTCTATTCTTTTGAGGGTTTCCATATATCAAATGCTACAATGTTGCATTCATGAACGAAGAAGGTTCAACCTTGTTATCTGGGATCCTTTATTTTAAACTCTTGTTGCAATCATTTTGGTTGTTATCTCTAAATGACTATCATATCATTTATATCAGGAAGAGTTTTTAGTATGACTTGCAAAGATGAAGAACTAAGCACAATTTCATTTGAGATCTTTCATTTTGAATTTTTGTTGGAACCTTTTATTTAATGCTTTTGTTTCCATTTGCTCAAGTGATTATTATATCGTCCATATAAAGGACTATAATATCTTCAGAATCAGGGTTTGATTCACTGTGATTTGTTTTCAACACTTTATCTCAAGGGACCATGTTTAATGGAGCTGTCATTCCCATATCTACTAATCTATAACTGAAATGGTGTGATAATTTCTTATTGTTATATGCCAGAGATGTGTTGGAGATTGTCTGGTTCGATCGATTGATTGAACATCAGAAGTCTTTGATCGATCGAAGATGTTTTCGATCGATCAAACTTGGAAGTTCCGCTGAGTATGAACCTGCATATGAATTTATCTTCTATATACCATTTGTACTATGTATTAAATAAGGGTTTGAGTATAAATATAAATGTGTGAGACTCACTCTCTTGCACAAGATTTTTCCCTAAATTGTGCATTCTTTCTTTTCCATCTCCTTCATCCTTCTCCTCTTTCTTACATATTAGTTATAGATTTAAGTTGGTATTAGGGTGGAAAGATCCGGAGAACAATGTAGATTTGCCTGCAACCCCTTGCTATTGACATCAACATTCATAGAGCTGACACCTGCACAAGGAGGGTTAATTTCTTTTTCCTTGTGATGACATCAGTAGATCTCTAATTTAGATACATTATGGTGATCGAATCAATTGTGGTTGAGGTTTTCTATGATTTTTTAAAGATTTGTCAATGAAAAAATTTGACATTTCCAAGTTTTCGGAATTTCACAGATTTGGAGTTACACTGTTTTTTCTTGATTTCTTCCTTTGTTCTGGCCCATCGTGGGGTAATCTATTTCTGGTGATTGATGATTGTATCATTCATCTATGGATTTATTTTTTCTTTATTAATGGTGCCTTATTCACACTGATATCATATGTGGTATGGGTGACTCCCAAGTGTTGTATGGTGTAACGGGAGCGTGGAAGAAATAAGTGTTTGAAGATCTTGTGATGGTCTGAATAGTAGTTTTAGATTGTGGCTATTTGACTGTTTCATACAAAGGAAAATGTCGGAAATAAGTCAGACCTTGGACAATGTCCTAGAGACATCTAGTAAAAGTGAAGGGACCAACATTCAAGTTGTGAATGATCAGTCCCCAATTCAAGTTAGTACTGTGAAGTTTGATGGCAGCAACTACCTTACATGGTCTAAGTCAGTGTTGATCCACATTCATGGGAATGATAAGGAAGAATACTTTACTAATGAAATTGAGATTTCTCCAAAAAATGACTCCAAATATCAGAAATGGAAGATTGAGAATGTTATGGTTATAGGATGGTTACTAAGTTCTATAAAGGCAAATATTAGTGAACATTATCTTCTTTTAGGGACTGTACACTAGATTTGGGAGGCCTTGTCAAAGGCATACTTAAAAGTTGGTCATAAAGGTGTTTGAGTTGGGACAAAGAATTGCTCAGTTCAAGAAGGGTGATCATCCTTTGGAAATCTACTATGCCTCATTGAAGAAGATGTGGGAGGAGTTAGAGCTACACTACTTACCGTCCCTCGTGCATGAAGGATTCCATATCATATCAAAAACATGTGAAAGAAATAAAATCCCTTGAATTTCTAGCGGGTTTTAATCTAGAATATAAATAGGTTCGTATCCAAATTCTAAATATGAACTTGTTCTCTTTCTTAGATGAAGTATAGTTTATATTTATAGAGAGGAGAGATGTAGAGGTGTGGTGAACTATCTCCATCAGATGATAGGGATTGATTCAAATGTGAGCATTGTGGTCAGTCTAGACACACCAAGGATTAGTGTTGGGACCTCCATAGACGCCCCCAAGACTTTACCCCACATCAGTTTTCATGGGATGGGTCTGGTAGTGGTAGAGGAAGTGGTTGTTTTGGAGGCGGTAAACCTCCTCCTGCTTATTCAGTAACTTCGACAACTACAGAGTTACATTCTACAACTTCTACTCCCATGCCACCAACTTCGTATGGAGGAGGTTTATCCAATGAAGAAATTATGGCTGTCAAATGTTTTGTTTCTTAACTGGAGCATCCTTCCACAGCCCCTACATCATTGTTTGCTCACTTAGGTACACCTGTGTTTGCCCTGTCCACCTCAGTTACTACTCCTTTGTGCCTCTAAATCATTGATTTAGGGATCTCTCACCACTTGATTGGTATGTCCTCCCTATTTATCTTGTATCTAGTTTTTTCTGGCAAAGATAAAGCTAGAATAGCAGATGGATCATTCTCTTTTGTTGTTGGCTAGGAAGATATCCCTGTTATTTCTGATTTGTTTCTATCTTTTGTCCTTCACGTTCCCAAGTTTATTTTAAATTTGTTGTTTATTAGCCATCAGACTAAGAATCTTATCTACAGTGTTACATTTTTCCCTTCTTACTATGTGTTTCAAAACATGATAATGAAGAAAATGATTGGTTTAGGGCATGAGAATGATGGTTTATATCTCTTGGATTCTAATCCACTAGTAGCTAATTTTGCAATAAAGAGAGATGTTTCCCCATCCAGTTCAAATGAGTTATTTACATGGCATTGTCGACTTAGCCATTTATGTTTTTTTGTATTAAGGATGATGTTTCCTTAGTTTTCTTCTTCTAAAGTTTGATGTTTATTGTGAACCGTGTCAATTGGCAAATCACTCAAATTAGTCAAAATAATAAAAGTTTAGTCCAATTCTCTCTTGTATATGTTGATGTGTGGGGACCTTCCCTTACTACATCTTTGTTTGGTTCTAAATATTTTGTGACTTTTGTGGATAACTATTCTTGGGCCACTTGGCTTTATTTATTGAAAAATAAAAATGATGTTAGCACTGCATTCAAATCGTTCTATTATGTGGTGTGTATTCAATTTAATGTCAAATTTCAAGTTTTAAGATCTGATAACAGGGGAGAGTATTTATCTTATGACATGTCTTCCTTCTTTGATGAGTTTGGGATTATACATCAGACTACTTGTCTGGGCACTTTTAAGAAAAATAGGATATTAGAAAGAAAAAATAGACATCTCCTGGAAATTGTTCATGTTTACAATAAATGTGTCTAGGACTTTTTGCTCTGAAACCATTTAAACGGTTATCTACTTCATGATCAGATTACCTCCCATGTCCTTTCTTATAAGTCACCATTTGAAGTATTATCTCTTAACTCTCCTTTGTTTCCTCACCCCCTTAAAACTTTTGGTTGCATTTATTATATCCACGTACTTAAATCTTACCGATCCAAATTAAACCCAAAGGCACTCTTTAATGTGTCTTTTTAGGCTATGGGGTCGACCAAAAAGGATACAAGTGTTACCATCATCCCACTCGTCGTAAATTTGTATCTACGGATGTCATTTTCTTTGAGTCTATTCCTTTCTTCTCATTTGGTCGAACATCTCTTCAGGGGCAGCAAAGTAGCGAAGAGTTGTCCTCTTCAGTTCCACTTCTAGTTCCTTTTCCCTTTATCATTTTGATGGTAGTAATGTTGATGGAAAATGGGAGTAGGAACGATAAGAAGTACATGGACAAGACTTAACTTATCATGAATTAATCCAATAGTCTACTTCAGAACTAGTTCATGAGACAGGTAATGATCCATGTATTCTTGTCGATCCTTTTAAAAGTCTAGACCTTGATCAGCCTTTTGCTCTCCAAAAGGGTGTGAGGACTTGTACCAAACACCCTATGTTTAATTTTGTTTCTTACCATGCTTTGTCACCATCTTTCCGTAGTTTTGTCACTGCCTTGTCATCTATTTATGTTCCTCACAGTATATTTGAGGCTATTTCATAGCTTAAATGGAAGGATGCAATGGTAGAAGAGATGAAGGAATTAGAAAAAAAACAAAACATGGGAATTAGTTGATCTGCCTAAAGGTAAGAGGTTGGTTGGCTGAAAGTGGGTGTTTACTGTCAAGTATAAATTTGATGGATTTGTGGAGAGGTACAAGGCGAGATTAGTGGCCACAGGGTATACTATAACTTTTGGTATAGATCATCAAGAAACATTAACCTAGTTGGGAAAATGAATTCAGTTTGAGTTTTCATCTTATTAGCAGTAAATCAGGAGTGGACCCTCTTACAGTTTGAAGTAAAAAATGTATTTTTACATGGGGATTCGGAAGAGGAGGTGAACATGACTATTCCACCAGGGTTTCTTATGCCGAATGCAGCAAACAAGGTGTGCAGACTGAAGAAAGTGATGTATTGGTTAAAGCAATCACCATAGACATTGTTTGAAAGATTTAAGACAACCATGGTAAATGCTGGTTATAAGCAAGCTCAAGCAAATCACACATTGTTTATTAAACATCAAGGCTTTAAGATAACAGCCCTAATAATATACGTGGGTGACATTGTGGTTACAAGGAATGATGAATTTGAAATTGTACAACTCAAAAGCAGACTAACAAAAGAATTTGAGATCAAAGATTTGGGATCTCTAAAATACTTTCTTGGGATAGAGTTGCCAAGGTAAGTCTAGGCATCTTTTTTTCTTAAAGGAAATATATATTAGATTTGTTGAAGTAACTGTAAGCCTTGTGCCACACTCACGGAGGCTAACCATCGACTCAAGGAGAATGAAATGAATGGTAAATTGATGCATGAAGATATCAAAGGCTAGTAGGACACTTCATATACTTGACATTGACCCATCCAAATATCACTTATGCAGTGAATGTAATCAGCCAGTTTATGTATGCCCCCAACATAGGATCATTTGGAAGCAGCATATAGGATTCTTCAATATTTGAAAGGTTGTTTAGAAAATGGTATCCTATACATGAGACATGGTCACCATTGTGTATAAGTATATGACGACGCTGATTGGGCTGGTTCACTAACCAATAGAAGGTCTACTTCAGGGTATACCACAGATTTTTCCCACATGGGCTAAATCAGAGACCACGGCACTGCTTCACTTTGACAGCAAACCATCCATTGTCCTTGGCATAACCTAACTTTGTTTAAACCTCCAAAGAAGGTGACTCCAAACATCATGCGTTACCCGGCAATGTAAAAAAAGGGGCCTAACATTTTCTTCACCCCTGTAGAACAGGCTGCATCTGTTAGGCATGTGGAAGCCTCTAGCTTTAAGCTTGTCCACAGTAAGGACCTTTTCCAAAGTCACTAACCAAAGCAAGAAGGCTGCTTTTGAAGGAAATTTCGATTTCCATATAATCCTGACATTGGGAAAAGGTGAAACATCAGCCATATGACACTAGTAGGCTTCCTTCACCAAAAAGGTCCCTTCCTTGTTATGAATCTAGATCCAGGTATCCTCCTCCTCGTGGCTACTTATTGCTGTCTCGTTGAGGCGGCTTAATAGAGAAGCAATGGAATTAATCTCCCAATCATTGAGGTGTCTCCATAGACCTAAATCCCAAGTAGATCTGGAGCCTTGAACAGCCTTATGATCAAGAACTGATCCATCTTTCCTCCTTGCAAGAGAGAGAATTTTCGGGAAGTCCACAGCAAGGGGGATGCCCAGCTAAACATCATGTCAAAACTGAACAGAGGATCTGCCACTTATTTTAAATCCGATTTGGTTTTTGAACCAAGGGAGACCCTTCAAAACTCCTTTTTAAACACCAACACCAAAAGGGCCGGTAGCTGGCCCACTATCCCATCCCAAGCTCAAAGTTCCATACTTGGCACTAATCACTTTCCTCCATAAAGCTTCTTTTTCAATACCAAACTTCCATAGCCATTTAGAAAGCAAGGCAGTATTCGTATTGTACAGTGTGCTGTTGACAAGCACCGAGAAGGGCACCATCGAGATACATACCCAGATCCATTTTCTCCATTTCTGTCCAAAGCTTATTCTTTGCAGGATGTAATCCATAAAATTCCAGGCCCCACATGAATGTAAACTTTTGCCATATGTCATATGTACAAGTGATCTGGTAAGACACTGCAAACATCTCAATGGAGCAAGTCTCGTCTTATTTAGATGTGTTGCATGACCAGCCAATATAATAACTGCATTGAGGTACGGTCAAAGCCATTGGCTGTGGACTGTTCTGTCAACTTTATTAATTTGTACATTCTCAAGAAGGAACATTTCATTTTGCATTCGAAGTATGGGGTCGTTGTCTAAATAGATTCCACAAGTACTGGGTGCATCCTGCGTCGATGCAAGCTCTCATATGGGAATGGAGTCAGGCGAGTGCAGATGGTCTGTCGCAGCACAGTGGGGAGTTATGGAGGTGGTTGCCATTTAGAGTGTGTTCGAACTTGTGGCGGGAAAGAAATTTGCGTATCTTTGAAGATCAGCCCATGACTGAAGTATCTCTTTCAAGAGAGATTCTCTTCTATTCAATTGGAGCTGTTTATCCCCTTCTTTTTCGAACTTGCACTATCATGAGTGGGTCTTTGAGTGGGACTCTTTTGTTTTTATTTAGTGTGACCTGCTGGGAGGGCCTTGTATCTCTCATACACTGATTCTTTAGTGGGTTCTCTCTAATAAATTATTTTACCTTATCTATCAATATATATATATATATATATATTTCATTTTTCCTTGAAAGGTTAGAAATCAGTCATGCTTTTGTATCGTTTTTGTTGGATTTTTTTTATTAATCTTTATTCATGTCCAGGAAAAAGTAGAAGAAAAATTCATGGGATTGCTTCGTACTCTAGCTTATGATTTCTGGTGCATTCTTCTAATTACTGATTTTTGGTTTCTCTTACTGTTACATAACAATTGTAACTTGTAATGCCTCGTATAATGTGCATCTTGCTGTGCATGAACATTTTTCTTGATTCCATCTTGCATTAGGCGGCCTGGTGAGGCAAGTGATAGCGAGTCCTCTAGGGAGACAAGTAGTGACGGCAGCAGTGATTGTGAAGCAGACAGGCAAGCCCAGCATGTGTCAGAGGGTTTATGGAATCAGCAGAACCTAATGGACCTGAATGCACAAAGAATGAACCGGATAACATTGAGAGATCAACCTTTCATGAGTTTACGTGATGAAGGCGAGGTTTCCAACCTGCCTGGGCTACTCATATTTGAATACTTGGAGCAGAATTCCCCATACAACCGAGAACCTTTGGCAGATAAGGCAAGTTTATTGTTCCCTTGGGAGATTAGTATGCCAAGGTTGGAATACATTTTCCGTAGTGTTATTGCACCTGGACCAACTTGTTTTGTGAACTGGCAAAACCTAGAACTTGGCAGCATAGTAATTGGTCCATTTGCCGAGCCAGAAATTGTTCAAAAACTGGATGATTTGGACAACTTGGATGGTTTGATCATTGACTCCTTTGTCCCAGCTTAGTTTCTCGCTCGGTCTCCAGTCTGGGTTTAGTAACTTTGGTATTTTCTTTATCCTAACAAACACTTGCACATCGATTTGTCACAGATTTCAGTTCTTGCATCTCGATTCCCAAAACTTAGGACATACAGGAGCTGTGATCTACTCCCTGCAAGTTGGATTTCTGTGGCTTGGTATACTTTTCCCATCTTATTTTCACCATAAAATGTTGCTGTAGTGTGTTTCTGATTTTTAATTATTCTAAACGGTTGTGATTTACACTTTTGAATGGTTTGACTTACACTCTTGTGAATTGGAATCTGGGTTCAGGTATCCAATATATAGGATACCCACTGGCCCAACACTACAGGATCTGGATTCCTGCTTTTTAACCTTCCACTCCCTGTCCACACCTTTTAGAAGTATGCATCTCTCTCTCTCTCTCTCTCTCTCTCTCTCTCTCTCTCTCCCTTTGATTGTGCATACTTTTAAGACACTGAGGGGCTTGATGTGTTTCAATGGTTTTTATGACAGATTCAGACAATTGCCACTTGCAATTGCATGGTTCAGGTGTTGGGAAGGCCAATGGTGCCCCTGACATGTCCTCTAAGCTATCACTACCCATCTTTGGGCTTGCATCCTACAAGTTCAAAGGCTCAGTTTGGACTCCAAATGGAGCCTATGAACGACAACAAGCAAGCTCTCTATTGCAGGCTGCCGACAACTGGCTCCAGCTCTTACGAGTTGATCACCCTGATTACCGGTTCTTTGTTTCTCATAATACTTCCTGGAGGTGAGGGTGGCTGGTTTTTCTTTTAATGCCTCTCTTATCATAAAAGGCAAAGGAAATCAAATCTTGGAATGAAGTGGGGTCTGATTCAAAAGCCAAAATTCTGCATCATAGCTCTTCTATACTAGACTGTTTGTTGAATCTTGTGCGACGTTGCTTCAGTGTTCTCATCCTTATATTTATAGAAGGTCACTATTACCTCATGTACATCTCTTTGAAGCAGCAGGGTCACATAAAAGAAGAATATGGTGCAACTCCAGCCAGGCTTTCGGGGATGAAAAGAGGATTTAGTGGGCAGGTTCACAAGATAGATGGCTGGACTGTGACCTGTTTTGCATGGTTCTGGCAGGGCCTCTGAACAATCCCTGGAGCATTGGGGGCTTGATACCGTTTTCCTGTTTTGTCATGTTGGGAGAGCTGTCTGAAGGTATTACCGATCTGAAAATGTCATTGAATTTAATGGCTATATTTTGTTGTCTACTGATGGTCAGTGGCTCTGGATGGATAAATTGATGATGATGAAAATTGGAAACCTGTAACGCCTACCTAGTATAGCTTAACTACACAGAACGTACTCTTTTTCTGTGTCAATGTCAATCCTCATACCTGGTTTATAGCTGGGTCACCTGTTAATGGTGGATTGTGTTTTAGAGTATGGTTGTCTTTTATCTATAATTTGTTAGGAAGGTAATCATAACTATTCGATTAATCGTCACAAATTCAATATTTTGTTTTGTTGTGTGGGAGTAATCCAGTGACACAAGCCAAGAAATCACTCAATAGATTCATATTCATCTTCCAAGACATGCCAAAGCAAGAAAAGCTTGATCAATCAAAATTCTAAACAAAATCTTCACAAAGTTGGAACTTGGTTCACTTTAAATAACAGTTTCAGTTCATGGAAGGGACCAATATGATCTCTCTCTCTCTCTCTTTAATTCTGGTTGTTAAAAAATGATTTAATGTAGAGATATGCAGAGAATTTACGGGCTCTCACGCTCAGAATGGGGAAAGGTTTAAAGTTTGAAGCGGAGATTAAAAGGTAAAAAAGAATGAATAAACGGAAGTGAGGCTTAGGAAGAGGAGAAGATGAAGTTGATAAGGCGAAAATATTTATAGATGAAGGTGACTAGGGAATTGGGATCAAATATTCCACAATTTTGCTTAAAATGATTTTAGCATTTTAAGGGTCTTTAGAGGGGAGATTAATTCAACTATTAAATAGTGAACATAATATTATCCAAGTAATGAGAAGCTCTTACAAGTCTAGAAGGATATTAATATTTTACAAGAATGCCTCCTTTTGCACTGACTTCGTAAAAAAGTTTGTTAATTGTTATCTGAAGTCGTCTGTCATTTTAACTTACTATTTTTCTGCATTTAGCATGCAAGCCACCAATAATTCAACCACATTTGGAGATGTATTCTAATATTTTAAAACTTATTCAATTGAATACTTTCTAAAGACCATTTTAGGTGTGTGCCTCTAAAATGTTCTGGTGTTTTTGCCTTTTATCCCACTTATGTCTTTACGTTTTGGGTTTTAAAATCTATACCCATATTCTTCAGTAGTTCAACCATATTTAAAGTCTTTATAAAAATAAAAATAAAAAACCATATTTAAAGTCGTATTGTAATATGCGGAAGATATTTAATTGAATTTTTCTCTCTTTTATTTATTTATATTCTTATTAATATATAATTTTTAAAAAAGTCCTTTTGCAATTGTGTTCAGCGAGTTGTAAAATATTGAAGAAAGCGGGTATTTACTGACACTTCTCGCTTGCGCAATGATGAACAAAGCTACCTCCCTGCTTTTTTAATTTTAAAGTTGTTAGGGCTTTTGCATTATGTGCTCCAATTGTCAATTTGAGATTCACCATCACTCGTTGCTTCACTTTTGGGGCTTTCTGCCATCAGTCTAAACTAGTGTGATTACTGGTTTATTTACCATTCCTATATTTTAATGCTGTCGTGAGCTTCCCAGGTTTCTGGAGCAATTATGGACTTCAATTATCATCTATATTAGTTATTTGATTAATTTATCAGAGAGGATGCATCAGTTCACCACCACGCTATACGATCAAAGCTCGAATGGAAGCTAGCACTCACTGTTCTTTTGGCAGGGAAATCAATGAAGGTCCTCTTCACTGCTTTGCGGCGGAATTTGGTTAAAGTTTAGGCTAAAGAAAGAATGACATTAGGGGCTGACACATCAGTGTCAAAAAAGTGATATACACTTTTTGGAGATGCTTTTCACTTTTTGGCACTGATGTGGGGGCCCCTAATGTCATTCTTTCTTTAGGCTAACTTTAAGTTGTCCTACCAAATCCATAGGAGAAAACCACACCAAGGTCCTATGTGCTCCACCACCCATCTTGAGCGATATTGCAAAAGGGCCCTTGCGTAAGTCATTGGCAGACTCAAGAGCATAAATTGATTATTTATTAATAAAGGATAACAGAGCAAGTTTCCAAAACAAAACCTGGCAAATGGTCCAAAAAGGGAGGGAAATGTACTCATGGGATAGTTTAGATGATGGTACTGGGGAGGGGGTCACTTTGAGGCCTAAGTTTTTGAATCTCTGAAATTATCCAGTGTCCCAAGTCCCTACCCATTGCATGTTAGCCAAACCCATGGATTCTTTTTATGCTTGGCCAAGGGTGCAAGTGTTCGTCCAGAGAAATGCACAATACCAAAGTAATCCTCAGTACAACTTTTTTTTCTTTCGATAGTTACTTATAAGTAAAGACGGGTTTTGAACCCAGGTCTGTGGTACAACACCCACAGACTTTACCAACTTAGCAAGCTGGCATCTTCTCCTCAGTACAACTTGGTGAAGCTAAAACAAGAAGAGGCCACTAAAAGTAACTCGGTGAAGCCAAAACAAGTTTATGCTAATCTATCATCTGCGACGTTGGAAATGAAAAGACACCACATACTGTAGGGAGAAGCTTTTTTTTTTTTTTTTCCATTATGCATGATAACTCCTGATAAATCAGGAAAATAAGTCTCTTATGCACTAACTAGTTCCACTTAAAATTCTTACATTTTAAGTTATTTCTTACCTACATCTCCCGTATTAAGGCGCATCCACTACATACAAACACATTTGATTGTGGGCTTCCAGACTGACATCTACAACTCAACAATCTTGCTGCCACATCAATACTTCATAAGACATCATCAAGCATGGTGGACAGCAACAGCCCCTGTACAAACTCAGATTTCCGAGCCTTCTCCTCTTGGTCCTTGTCTGATAGAGGGGCAGATTGTTGAACACTTCTGTCAACCAGAAACTGCTGTCAGATTAAAGTAGAAGAACCAAAAAATCCACAAACATAATTTTAATACAAAAAACATAAACAAATTGTAGCAGACCCATGCTTCATTACTGGCCTAAGCCTAACCGTAGCCAGAGCCAAATAATTAAATAAACACATTCCAATAGTTCCCCCTCATACTTATACAAGAAAAGTACAGCGTCATTTATTTGCCAGGTGAGGTTCCATAGCATAAGGCAAATTAGAGAGATGAATTACTGTGCTGTAAAACCCAGACTACCCAGTTGGAAAAAAACATGGACTGTCCCCCTGAACTGGTTGGTTAGGCTAGATGGGGAACCATCATGTTCTAAGATGCTCATGGAGCTGGATATCCTCTAAAAAATTTGAGGAAAATAGAAATCTTGAAGAAAGTGAGAGATGAAAAAAGAAAACTTAAAGGGGATCTTGAAAATGATCATTAAAAATGAGGAAATAAGTTGGAGAAAGAAATCAAGATATAAGTGGTTCAAGGAGATGGATGGAAATACCTAATTCTTCCCTACAACGACAAATTCGAGAAAAGGAAAATTTAATTTCCAAATTGTAAGTAGATGGAAGATGCATTGAGGATTCAGAGGCTATCGAACAATCCCTGCTAGAAAGCTTATGAGAATCTTTATGTGTCCCCCCCCAAATATGTGCCTAGATGGCCTGGAATGAAGCAGCCTACTAGCAGGAAAGACACAGTGGCTGGAGTGTCAATTTGAAGAAAAGGAAACAAAAGGGGCAATTCAAGAGCTCCAGTCCCTAATGGTTTCACAAAAGCATTCTACAAGGATTGTTGGGATGTTATAAAACAAGATCCAATGCTTAACATTACCAATAACAAAAAATAAAAATAACAAAAGATCCAATGCTTATCATTAACGAATTTCATGAGATGTGAGTGATTAATAAGAGTATGAATTCAACAATTATTGCTCTAATCCAAAAGAAAGACCATTAGGCCAAAGGACTTCAGAGAACAAGCTTTGTTGGGAGTGTATACAAAATAATAGCAAAAGTCTAGTCCCAAAAATTATGAGAAATTTTGGGTGATAACATTTCACCATCCCAAGGGGCTTTTGTGAAGACTAAACAAATCCTAGTCTCCGGATGAAATCCTTATAGCAAATGATTGTGTGGAGGAAACATGGATGTGTATCCACGATGCACTTTTCCATAATCATTAAGGCTCCCCCAAA
Source organism: Platanus orientalis (assembly GCA_025762735.1). Classification (NCBI taxonomy): domain Eukaryota; kingdom Viridiplantae; phylum Streptophyta; class Magnoliopsida; order Proteales; family Platanaceae; genus Platanus; species Platanus orientalis. The sequence goes on along the minus strand of JAOXJP010232159.1, from coordinate 1,656 downwards.
GTATTCTTTCAAGCTAAGCAAGGCTTAAGGTAGAGAGACATTATATCTCCCTTCCTATTCACCATTGTGGCAAGCACATTGAGTAGACTATTAGCTACCTTCCTATTCACCATCGTAGCAGGCACATTAAGTAGACTATTAGCCACCTTCCTATTCACCTTTGTGGCAGACATATTGAGTAGACTATTAGCTAAAACTGAGGAATTAAACTTAATTACAGGATTCAACGTAGGTAGGGAAGGCGTAAATGGTATCCCATTTGCAATTTGCAAATGATACTACTATTTTGTGAGGCTTGAGATCCCTATTAGAAATCTCCAGGGTATACTCAAATGTTTTAAGAAAACAATTGGTCTTAGGGTCAATTTGGAAAGGTGTGTATATATATATATAGGTGAAGAAGGGTTTTGAACCCAGGTCTGTGGTACAACACCGACAGACTTTACCAACTTAGAAAGCTGACATCTTCGAAAAGAGTAAAATTGCATGTTCAAAACTAGACCAGATCCTCTCCTGCCACTTATGACCTGCTAAGGTCCTGTCTAACAGGTGGCAGGACACTATTGGAGGGAAAAAGTGAATTATAAGTTTTGAAAAATGCAATTCACTTTTTCCTGCCTATCATCTCCTGCCACCTATTAGACAGAACCTTGACAGGTCATAGGCCGGCAGGAGAAGATCCTTTGTGGTTCAAAACTTGAGAATGAGGAGTTAGAGTCCTTCGTCCAATCGTCATGATGTGTTTGAGAAGAGTAGCCCCTTAAATGTGTAGATCTTGTTTCATCAAAAAAAATGTGTAGATCTTCCTTTAGGGGAAACCCGAGATCTGCAAAAGTTTCATAATTGGTCTTGGAAAAGATCTGATGCAGCGCAAAGGGGAGGATACCAAAAATTGACGTAGAATAATTTTCCAAAGCTTCGCCTCAAATAATTTAAATAAAGGACGCGGAAGAAAAAAAAAATCAAGAATAGAATTTAGAAACAAACAAGTAACCACAAAATTTAAAAATAAGGAAATAAAATCATAGAAAGAGGATAACGAGGATTTAGAATAGAAAAAAATAAGAAAATAGAAGAAAATAGCCCAAAATAGTATTTTTATAATTTTAGACAGAAAATCCGAAAATTATCAAAATCTCTAACACGTCAAAAAATTCTGAAATTTTTATAGTCGTTTCTAACGTGTGATAGGATTCTACAGTTAAAATTTCATGAAATTCTGATAAGATTTGATGAGTCAAATCAAAGAATTTAAAAAAAAAAGTGAGGGTGCTTTAATGGAGGTTTCAAGAGAAGAAAGAAGAAAAAGAAGAAGAAGAAGAAGAAGAAGAAGAAGAATATGTCAAAAAGAATGAGAAGAAAGTAGTATAGAAAGAAAGTTTAAACTTAAAAAGAAACTAAAAGAGAAAGAAAAAAAATGAAGATTTATCTTGAAGGAAAGAGGAAGCTTGTGGCTACACCTATGGAAGAAGAAGAGAGAGGAAAGCCATGAGTGGCATCAACCCTTGGAGAAGGAGAAATTGGCTACAACTACACCTTGGGAACACCAAAATCTTCAAAACAATTATTTATTCTTCACTATCAAATTATGGGGGAGGGGTTGCCTTTAAATAGGCTTACAACCTTAAACAATTGGAAACTTGTCAAAATTAGAAA
>JAOXJP010232158.1:0-10516 GCA_025762735.1 Platanus orientalis | reverse complement strand
TTGTCAGACATTGTGTCACATTGTGAGAAGAGACTGGAGTGGTACATGTCCATTCTGACTGGAGATGATTTGAACTCTTGTTATAGCAGTTATTATAGTAGTATCACTTAATTACCAGTACTTTATAGCATGAATAACGGTCATGAGATATAATAGCTATTATAACTCTAATTTTCCACTTTGTAGTGTTATAATATAGATTTATTTTTTCAAATTAAATATTGTAATATTAAAAAAAATAAAAGATAATGGACCATTAAAAATGTCAAATCATGAATAATGGTATAGAATTGGTGTGCCTACTTAAATTCTAGTAGCCCTTTTTTGACCTGGGTTTTAACAAAGGCTTTTATGTTCCTATGACAATTAACAATGGCATTATAACACAGTCTTGAATTACGGAGCCTTATCCTCTGCGCCACGGTGAGCCACAAACACAAAGTGGGGTGGGGCCAGCAAAAAGTATATGGGCCCCACCCCCCTTAGTGTTTGTGGCTCACCATGGTGCACCTTACTGTGGCGAGTCCTTGAATTACAAGCTATAACACAACAAAATTTTTCACAACAGATCTTTTAAATAATATAATATGTATAAATAATAAAAACAAATGTTGTCGATTTTGCATGTCCTACCGTGTGTCATACTTGCAAAGGTTGGGTGCATAGAGTTAAAACTATAAAACAGTTTTCAAATGAAAATATAGGAACCCATTAAAATGACATGTATATGGTTAAAACTGTAAAAATAGTTTCAGTTAAAAGCCTCCAGGATTCTCTTCAGAATGTTAAAAGCTCGGATATTGTTAAGAAGATTTCAATAATTAACATGTGGCCAAATAAGAAACAAAATTGAAAATGTGCAGTTCAGTTTGTTGAGTTTTTTGGATACGTGTCGAACACCATAATCCTTTGAACCTTAACTAAACTTTAAGAATCTGGAGACAATCTCAAGCGATTTAAAAGATGAGCCAAATTCAAAACACCATCATATCTAAGCCCGTGGTAAGAGGACATGATAGGACTTACAATATACTGGACACAGTAAAACACGTTGGCTTGTGAATCCAAGTACCTAGAATCGATTCAGCATTAATTCATTCAATTTGGGATGTAAAAATTGTCAAGTGTGGGTAGTCAATTGCTTAAGTTCACGGTAACACAAGATTAATTTTGGTATTTATGAATTGGATATGTGCAATGCATTGTAAAAAAATAATAAGGTCCTTGATTATTGAACTATAGATTTGATTCGCTGGATTCTATTAATTGATTCGTAGTTCATTGAAAGGTACAGTGAATTAAGAGCAAATCATTTCTCTAGCATAATAATATTATAGTATTTTTCTAATAGATATCTTAGAGAAATAACTAATCTCTACCCTAATTTCAGTTATTACAACAATCGCGCTCAAGTTTGTCCACTCTTACACTCAAAGTTTGGGTTATTTTTTTGGTAGGGTGACTTGCCATAGACTGTTTCTGTTGGGGTGATTTGACCTTAAGACCTCTCTCATGGAGAGACTATGCTGCAACCATCTCTTATATCTCTTATGGAGAGGTGTTGGCAGTATAATAATCTTTATAAATGTTATACATTTACGAATTGCAACTTAGCGATCATAGGGTTTGATTAATGATTAAATTTTCAAGTTAAGGAGGTAATCAACTAGTTGATCATGTGTGAAACGGAAAAGATGTGTCCAGGACACCATGAGGCTTTAAATAGAATAAAATGAGGTGGATTTTGATAAAATTTCAAAGTCCTACCCATTTTATTACATGTGAAACCCAATGATGTCCTGGACACCATCCTGGACCGAACATCTTTCGTCTGTGAAAAATCTGTGGATTGGAATCCTCTACTATAGGGGTTATTGCAGGCCATATGCAAAATTAATTTTTTTTAGTATTGAATAAAAAATTACACCTAACTGGCAGAAGTAGGAAATCTTTATACAAGACCCTAGACAATCACCAAGGAGTATTAGATCAATGCATAGACAAACAGGAACCCCGCTTAGCTACCACATGGGCTGATTCATTGACTAAACTTTTCACAAAATACAAGACAATATTATCTTCACAAAAAAAAAGAAGACAATATTATCAAAATTTGCTAAACAAATCCTAATATCATTCACCACATTACCAATTTGTACTGAAATATCATAATTGAAGAAAATAAAATAATAATCAGATTTAATGCATCCCCTTCCAAAATAATTTGCCTGGCCTTTTTTTTTATTTGATAGGTAAACGTTATTAATTAATTTATTAGTAGGTGAAGACGGGTTTGAGCACTGGTCTATGGTGCGACAGCTAGCAGACTTTAGTGATTTAGCAAGTTGGCCTTGATAGATGCTGCCAACTGTAAACCTAAAAGGGCCGCCTAGGCCTCCTCCACCAAGGCTGAGGATGAAACTCCCCTTTCCACTCTTCCAACCAAAACACACCCCATTTTATCCTAGTGATTATCCTAATATTTTGCTCTTTCTTTCTAGTGATATGCACACCCAATCAAATTGACTTTAATCCAATCAATAGACTCAATACTAGGTGGGTTCCAAACAAATTGACTTGCTAGATCCTTATAGAGACAAGGATTAAGAGCTTCCCCTTGACAACTTTGCTGTCTACAAAGATCCTTTATCAATTAAATAGCATAAGAATTTTGTTCATCTTAAACCTAAATTGTTAAATATTATCTCAATCTTATCTTTCAAAATAATCACTTAGATACACCAATTAATTCTAAGATTTTCTTTAATAATAATAATAATAATAATAATAAAAATAATAACGAAATAATAGTTCTATCCAAGACACCAAGGAACATTGTATGCAAAATATTGGATGGGAGATAGATAAAATTTCAAAATTTTACCCATTTTATTCCCTATGATGTTCCCTGGTGTCTTGGACACATCTGTACACCAAATCCAATACATTTGCACCCTAATAACAATTATAAATTATTATTATTAAAAACCGAAAAGATGTTGTATTTAAGATATACCATTGGGGTATGTACCTCTGCGATGCCCCCTCGTGCAATCCCTCATGTGACAATACACAAGGGGGTGGGGCCATTCACTTTTGGAGGTGTTCCATCACCTCCTTGTGTCTTGTCTCACGAGGTGTTACAGAAGATATTGAACCGTACCATTTGCCCTCACACAAGGGGTGCGGGCTCCATGCAAAAGAACAGAAGTCACACCTCACTGTAAAGGGCTAAGATACCTCTGGACAGAACATTCTTTCTCTATTAGAAGTAGGAGGAGGAGGAGAGGAGCTCATAAATTTGTGGAATGGAAATACATGCAAAGAAAAGGGCAGCAAGGGCCAATAGGCTGAACAACAGTTCCTTTTCAAGTGGATAAAAAACCCGCTGTTTGAACAGCCCACTGGAAACCTCTGCATGGCCCCTGGTTTTCACTCCCAAAACAAATAAATATTCAGCTAAACCCTAAGACGTCTTCTTTTATACCCCACTCCCCAACGAAGCTTGGACGAGGAACCAAATCTTCGTATCTTTTTCTCTCTTTTCCCAACAGCTAGCGGGAACTTATATCAATATAAAAACCAAAGATTTCACCAATTCCTCTCTCAAACACAAAGGAATAGAGAGCCCCATCTCCTCTGATGAACAGGTGGTGACGGCCTTCGTTACTTCATCGATTCCATCTCGTAATTCTGCAAATTTCTAGGTTTTTCTCCTCTTCTTTCGTGATACCCATCTCGAATTTCTTGTCCTCTTCCCTTTTTCCTGGCTTACTGGTTCTGGGTTTTGTTTGAATGAGGATTGAAACCAGCTTGGCCGGTCCAAAAGGGCAGGAATTCTGCGAATTACAGAAGGAGAAGAAGAACAAATCGAAGAGCCGGAAGCGTCACAAGAAGTCAATGCCGAGAGTCGTTCAGAATCTTTTCGAGACGTGCAAGGAGGTGTTTGCGACGTGTGGCGCTGGGACTGTTCCGTCTCCTGGGGATGTCGAACGACTGCGGTTGGTTCTTGGTACGTGGTTTCCTTGTGCGTTTCCGATCTGTAATTCCTCTTTGTGGACTTGTTTCTTGTTGGTGGTTTCATTTTTTTTTGCCCCTTCTTCTTTCTATTAGGTGTATCTCGACTATAAGAATTCGATTGGGTTCGAAGCTTTTCTGATGCACAGAAAATCAGAATTTGATGATGGCTATTAAAAATTTGGATGTTTTCCTCTCTTTTTGGAATCACAATTACTTGTTTGGGAACTGGGGATACGGGTTTCGGTTTTGATTTTCTAAAATCTTTGATACTGGATTGAAATTTTGCGTGGGTTTATCGAACTTAGCTTGCTTTCTTTTTACAATTGATTTCAGAAACTGGGCTTTTCTAATAAGCGATGTCGATATTGTTATTCACTGGCATCTTTGTCATTCATGTTCGAGCTATGAGCTTCATTGAAAATGAAGAAAACAATAACCAGAGGACATTTTAAATTCTATTTTGAATGAAATGTCCAAAAGATTCTTCACTTGAATATGCTACCTTGTGTGGGAGAAATCTATGATTGAGTAGGAATGCAATGAATTCGCAGGAAAATAATAAAGTTTCTTTTGTTATTCTCACATATCTCAAGCCCTTTTGCTGTAGATTGGGATACCTTCTGTATGACCTTTTTCAGTAGTACTTTTGCTACCTGTCAATGTTTTTTTTGTGCTCTCTCTTATTGGGGTGTGGTGGCTTTTGTCATATTTTTCGGCTCACGTCGGTCTCCTTGCATTTAGGGGCAGATGCAGTGCATGCGTACTCATCATGTGTTCCATGTATGTAGACATGAACATGAACATCAGTTCTGGGAGTATTATAACATTTATGTCGTGTTCATGAATGTAAAGTTTCACATAGCCATGCATAGATAGGTTTGAATGCTATTCTAAATAACACTTCGTGAGGCATGTATTGTTCTTACACTTTTTTTTTTTTGTATAATTGACGACAATTTAATTAAGGAATCTTAGGATTTCATTCCTTGGAGATATTAAAGAAAGTTTACAAAGATAGAAACACAAAGTGATCATAGATTCAACACCTGAACAAATTTTTTTATTTTTTTTTGTTGTTGATAATTTCAACACCCTGAACATAATAGGGCTTTTAATCACTATCTAGATAGCAATGGCTATGAATGGTATGGATCTCATCTTTACTTGGTCCTCATCTTGTGGGTTCTCTGTATTTTTGTTCCAGTTGCTTTTACTTTTGTGAACTGATGAACTCCTCCTGCCATCAACATCATGTTTCCAACATTATTAAAAAAAAATCACGTTTCTAGACTCCTTTCTCTATCATTATAAGCTTTTGAATCAAATACTTCTTCTCCCACCTTGTAATCCCATCCCCGCCAAATATATCTATAATGATTGCCCTTCTGTTCGAGCTATGTATGACATGAACTCATATGTAGTACCTTTTTAACCTACAAGCAGACAGGCCAAGCTGAGATGCCATTCTACTCCACATAACTCAAACTGAGGACTTACATAACCACTGTGCTTATGTTACTTGTCGACGTGGTCGACATGCATGGCCAATGTTATGGCCAAAAGAACTAGAATAAAACACAATCACTGCATACATTTGATGAATGTGTATGAATAATTCGCCCATTTCTCCTGTTTTTCTTGATGCTTTTCCATATGACTTCTCATCTGTAGATAGCATGACACCAGCGGATGTTGGCTTGACTCAAGACATGGCATTTTTTAGGACGATTGAGAATGAAAGTGCCCCTCCAATAACATATCTACACCTCCATGAATGCGACAAATTCTCGGTATGCCAGCTTCTCTGGGGGCTTACAATGAAATCTATGGCAAAAATTAGTGATTAAAGGGGAACTGTGTTTTGATTCTCTCAGAAATCTTTTACATGCTTTTTTTTTCAGATTGGGATATTCTGCTTGCCACCATCTGGGGTCATTCCACTTCATAATCATCCAGGCATGACTGTTTTCAGTAAGCTCCTCTTTGGGTCCATGCACATCAAATCATATGACTGGGTACATGATGTGTCCCATAACACCATGGAGAATCTCAATCCCTCTCACTGTAAGTGTTTTCCCTTCCAGTTCACCTTGGACTATGTCAAATATTCTTTCAGTGTTCACATGGCCTTGAGTACAACTTCCTATGGCTTCAGATCCTTTGCGACCCCGCATGTGGGGATTATCCCTATGGCCCAACCACGATGCAGGAAAAGAACATTTGAGGTTTTTCTGGTCAGTGTACCTGGGTGGGTGTATTTACTAAAACACTCCTGCTTTAATCAGGGCATATTTACCAAAGTACTTTCAGATGCTTTTTCATGCCTTGTGATTGTGCTTGTAGGGATAATCCCTAAGCACTGTGTTGCAGAGGATCTGCGGATCTGGATTCGCTTTCTGCTGCTTGTATTTTTGGGTGATAAGCAGGTATGTTGTTTGGACAAAACACACACACACACACACACACACACAGAGCTTTGTTGAAAAGCAGGTACCGTGTAGCCACCATTTACTGGTACTGAATATCTCCATGTGCCAGTTTGGAGCTGTTTAGAGTATTTAGGTAAATGTTTGCTTTTTGGGATGATCCTGCCATCCAATTTATGCAATTTTTGTTCTCTCTCGATTATTTGCAATGTATTGTATGGTTAGGATCATTCGATTGGGTTGAACAATTTTGCTTCTCATAGGTGGAGCTATGCGACTGATCCAATGTCTTCTCATAGGTGGAGCTATGTGACTGATCCAATGTCGGCTCCAGACTCCTTTGCAAGTCATTTGTGTGTCAAGTAACAAATATCATCGTGCTGATTTAATGTATTCCTTGTGGTTAATTGGCCATAAAGTATGCCTTGTCGTTAATTGGTGTATTTAGTTTTATTTCCTTCCCGACTACTTTCAACTGCCAGAGTTATGGAGACTTATGTTGTTTATAAGACCTGCCTTGCTTTAAATAAAATTGTCTAGCTAAATCTTGTTTTTATTAATGATTGCAGTCCAGCCTCCTGGGATCCGGTTGGCAAAGATCAAGAATGACTCTGCCTTCACTGCCCCATGCAATACATCCATACTTTATCCTGCTGCTGGAGGCAACATGCACTGTTTCACAGCAGTGACATCATGTGCCGTACTGGATGTACTGGGCCCACCATATTCTGATCCTGAAGGCCGGCACTGTACATACTACCATGACTTTCCGTATGCTAGCTTCTCAGGTACATTGCTGCTTAATGTTTGGAACTGCTATGTTAGGCATGAATTAATAATGGTATTTACATCATTGAAAACATTATTTGATGTCGGCACGACTCTTGGTTGCCACCTACATTTGCTTCCATCTGAAGAACAATCTGGTAGAATCACCCAATATGGTTTCAATTTTGCCACCGGTGTGCTAGTACTTTTTATCTTTTTTTAAATGCAATTTGAACTAATATATTGCTAGTAAGTTATTTCATGCATTCTCATAGGAAGACTATGTGAGTTTTAAATTGTTTGTGTGTGCACCAAGACTACCATCATAGAATATTTCTGTGGGCTATATGTGTTGGTCTTGGTTGAATCCCCTTTTCTTTGCGCCACATTCTGACTTTCAACATTCCTATCAAGAAATCAAAAACCCAATAACAAAAACAGAATCTATAACCGCCGAGCTATTCATTCTGTGTTTAGTGCCTAAATTTGTTTGAATTCCAGGTGATGCAGGGTTGGTGCCTGAAGAGGAAAGGGAGGGATATGCCTGGCTCGAAGAGAGGGAGAAACCTGAGAACTTTGTTGTAGTCGGAGCGATGTATGGAGGACCCAGAATTGTGGTGCAGTGATTTTACTTGGTTTATCTTTTCCAGCTTCATCTTTTCTTCTAGGCCTTCAGTGTCCTGGTAATGGAGGCGTTTTTTATCTACAGTTTCCTCTTGTAGATAATCAGAAGAGACTATTTGAAAGAAAAGAAAAATGAAAAGGAAGGAAAAAAAAAAAAAAAATTGGAGTGGGTTAATCTTTTTCAAATTCTAAATACCCAAACATGCCTCATCTCTTAAAATATTTTTTTGGGTGATCTTCAGATGCGTTGGGATTACAAAATTGTGAACGTTATGCCGTTTTTGGCTTATATGACATTGTTTTTGGAAACCATCACCAAAGAGGAAAATGATAAATAAATGAGAATTTGAAAATTCTGATTGTGGAGTTTATGGATTTGTAGTGGGGCTTTAGATCCATCACTTTCTAATGAATAATGACATGCTCTCTAAAATGTGATCCATTTAGACTGTTTCAAGGCTGGAAACATAGTAATGTAGAACCTCGGTTAGACTTGTCAAGGTGGCAGCTATGATTTTTTTGGATAAATGGCTTAAAGAGTTGTAGTAACCGGATGGTCAGGAGCATTTTAGTTAACGAAATCAAGATTCCAAACCAAACATGGCTTATGTATATTTGGGCATTTATTTATTTATCTTTTTCAAGTGCCTAGTTACCAAAAAAACCTGTTTCAAACACGTATCTAGGAATTTCGGTTTTCCATTGGTGTAGCTATGTTCCCTTTGTTGTAACTATGTTTCGGACTGGTGATCCTTAAAATGTACAAACATGCACTATGTTTATTACGATTTTGTAATAGCTCTCCTTCTACTTATAGCGAAGAAACAGGGAAGTACTTCAACGTCTTCTAGGTGGGGGTGTCCACGAGCTGAGCTGAGCCTTTGTCCAGCTTGCCTCGGCTCGCCAGAAAAAAAAAAGGCTTAAAATTTCAATGGCCCATTAATCTAATTTGTCATATTTGAACATTATTATTGTCACTATATATATAACTAGTCATGGACCCGAAACATTTTTTTTATAAATATGTAGTATAAGAATTTTTATTAAGTAAGAAATTAATAAAAATAAAGAACAATAAAGCTCCTACCAAAGCAAGCACAAATTAGCAACAATAGCATGAAAGCATTGCACTCAAAAAATACTCCTACCAAAGCACTAAAAAACAACAATAGCATGAGAGCATAGCACTCAAAAAATACTCCTACCAAAGCCACTAAAAAACAATAGTAGCATGAAAGCTTGGAAAGTCAGTTTTTTGTTAAACAATCCCAACGTTCAAAAACACATCACGTGTCATGTTGTGGTGCACATCACATATCACATCACTTTTGGTCACATAACATTTGCTCCCATTTTTTTTTTTTTTTGAATAACTCTATAAAATTTAAGGTATTTTCAAAAATTATTAAAATTCATTTTCTATAAGAAAATTTTAATTTAAGATTCTTAGTACAATGGTAAGAAATTTGATTTTCTCAATGTAGGTTATGGGCTAAGTTTCTAGGATAGCAAGAGTGCTCACACCTCGTCTAACTAAGTGAACTTTATTTTAGGACTGTCAATGAGCCGAGCTTGAGCTAAGATGCACTTGGCTTTGTTTGCTGAAAGCTTGGCTTGTCTAAGGTCTTATATATAATACATAGATATATCTAATTATATTATATATTTAAACATTTTATTATGTTAACGTTAATAGAAATGGCTTGTTTCAATATAGGTTGTTGGGCCCGTTTTAGAGAGCTATATCTTCAACTTTAGCTAGGAACAGGTTTTGCTCATGGGCTATTCAACTTTATGATTCGCGCTTAACATATTAAGCTTCAGTTTGGTGAGCCAGGTTGGTTTTAAGATTAGGACTGGTCCTTTACCAACGTGGTCCTAGTCCGACCCATTGCCAACTTTATCCATAAGCAATGCTGTTTGGGTTTGGGGTAAAAGAACAAAGTAACTTTCTAGTTAACTTTATTTGTTTTTACTTGGGACCATGTGGGTTAAAAATGTTCATGTTTAGTAATTTGATCTCTCATATACTGCTGCGTGTTACCAGAAAGTCATTGTTTATGCGGAAGAAGTAGAAGATTTGAGTCTAATGACTCTAATCTAATAGGGAAAACAGCTGCCCATGTGTTGGGCCTGTTGCACATGTGTGGAATGAGGTGTAGGTTCCATTTGATTTCCTCAAAAATTAAAGTTGGAGAACCATGTGATTCTCTTTTGGTTGAATGAAGGCAACGAAAAACCCTACATTTTATAGCAATTGATGGTTTTGCTCACAGCTTGGAACAAACATGGTATGAGTTTTATGTATCTACTTTGACCTTGATTTACATCTTTAATTAATGTCGGCTCCGTCTGGATGTTCAGATTTGGATGGATTAGAAAAGGAATGTGAGAATCCAAAAAGTACAAGAGATTATAAAGGATTAGAAAAGGAATTAAATGCAATACAATAATCTTATTTGGCATTTGATTGCCAAGAAATAAAAAATACCTTTTTTGGAATCCACAAGAGATCAACGGCCAACATAACAAGGAGGAGTTTCCACTAGATTTGGTCACAAATCTGACCTTTTGAGATGGAAAAGGAAAACAAAAATAAAACAAAGAGATAGATTCCATTGGATTTGCATGGAAATCAATAGGTTTCTAATCCGGCTAACCAGATGTGTAGAATCCAT
>JAOXJP010232157.1:0-10517 GCA_025762735.1 Platanus orientalis | reverse complement strand
GTTTTAAAAAAGCATAGAAAACTATATATTTAAATTTTAAGGGTTGTTTATTTTTAAAAATCATTGATTTCACTAGGTATGGAAGACAGGATGGGACGCTGTTAAGAGGTGATGATAAGATTTTTTTTGAGACAATGAAAATCGGGCTGGGATTAAGTACAGCAATCAGTTTTTCCTGATGTATTAGAATGGAGAAAAAATTAGGTGAAAACGAATCTCATGAGAACTGTGCAAACAGCACTAGGTTGCGGACACATCAGTGCCGAAAAGTGATAAGTGCCTGCCAAAAAGTGTAAATCACTGTTCAGTATTGATACATCAGCTCCCCCCCCACGGTGTTTGCACAGTTCTCACAAGATTCGTTTTCACATAATCCGAGCCCATTAGAATGACATCAGGGGGCTGACACATCAGTGCCAAAAAGTGATTTCACTTTTTGGGGGATGCTTATCACTCTTCAATGCTGATGTGTCCACCCCTTGATGTCATTCTAATACATCAGAAAAAGCTGATTTCCGTACCTAATCTTTTCTTCTGATGAGGGGGATATAGACCTCTTCAGGCGGAATCCACTGAGCGTTGGGTCTCATCACCCACCTACGAATCTTTCTATGGCACAGGTCATCCGTAAAGAAGATCGGAACTTGTAATCAAATAGAGAATGTGGGCCAAAAACCAGCTCATTCATGAAAAATTACAATAGTAAATTTTCCAAACAAATTTTTGTGATAAAAAATTGTGTGTGATTCTATAAGACCACACTACAGGCTGACACGTGGGGTGTATGGGTTACAAGTGAAAAAGAGTGTTCAATTCAAGGAGTAGGGGACCAAAAAGAAGCACAAAATCTGAAAGGGCGTCATATGTCAGTTGGCATGGTCACAGAGGATCACAGACAACTTTGGCCACAAAATATCCCAGCCTTATATTTTTAATGTATTTTGATGATAACACAGGATAGAAACTAAATCAATCTAGCACGACAGCCAACCAATCTTTTAGATGGACATCTAGTCAATCTGATTTATCCCTTAAATAAAGCAATTACCACAAGGACAGTCACTCCTAGACAATTAGTAGGTGCAAGGCCCGAGGAAATCGGATGCATATACATCTGATCCGATTATATATATATATATATATATATATCCAATTAACTGAATATTTAAATTCACATCCGAAATCCGATTATATAATCAAATTCAAATTCGAATTCATTTGTTAAACATTTGACGGATACCCAATTGGATATTGGATGCACACAAATTTAATCGGATCAGATATCGGATGTGTATATATCCAATCCGAATCCGCTTCGTTTACAGCCCTAGCTCCGAAGTCCTACTTTATGCTCAATTAATCCACTAAAAAATGTAAGGTTATGTCTGTTGGCGGTGATTTGGACTAATTCACATGGAATCCTATACAGGATTCTCATTACATGACGGCGCTTTTGGGAAAAACAAAAAGGAAAAGAAAAGAAAGCAATCGCATTAGTTACTCTATGTGTTAAAAGAAGTGGTTAGGTTGTTAGCATGAGGCTTTAGGATCGAGACTTGAGCAAAACTCAAATTGGAGAAGAATATGGTCCTTCTATCGGGTACTAGGTTCTATTTATTTTTGTTTCTAATTCGTCCAGATTCCTTTAGCATAGTAAATCACAAGTTTATCTCTTGGAAAGTTAATTGCTTTATCCATTTCAGTGACATATTTCTATTCGACTTTTACCGAAAGATATTGGGTTATTTCGGTGAACACATTCAACAAATTCCAATCCTTTTACTAAATAACATCCGAAAATATTTCACAAAACCTTTATCACTTAAATTTCGACTGTTATATTCCTTGAATTATTTACAGGTGGTATATGTTCAAGCTGATACTTACCATTGTTAAATTTTTTAGTGGGTTCATCCAATAAGCGGAGTGTAAATCACTGAGCCAAATGACAAGTTAGAATGGCTCCAAACGGACCAAACCTTTTTAAGTATATCCTACAACTCTAGATCCACGGTACCATTTTAGTCTTGAGACAAAGGTTTTATATTTTATAAAACAATTTATATATTTATTTACCTTTTGGATTGAGAGATTGATTGAGAGGGAGGCTGCCTTTCATTTTAAGGAATCCCCATATCTAAATTAAAGATAAATGACCCACCGACGATTTGTAGTTCAGGTGTTAAATCAAACGGACCACTTCTTGGATCAATCACACATCGTTGCACAGAAAAGAAAAGAAAAAGTGGACTAATTACAACATATAACTATTTTTATTGATGATGATATTGATATGGTCCAAACTTCCTTCCAGATATCGTACAGGTAGGACTTACTTTTTATGCTAGTGTATCCGTACTGTATCCATTCCTCTTATCATCTGCTCCTCTTTGCACCCCTGAAGACACATCAGCACTGACAAGTGATTTTCACTTTTTTATTTTTTGGGGGTGGAGAGGGGGTGCATTTTACTTGTCAGTGCTGATGTGCCCTCCCTCTGACAAGGTGCAGAGAGGAGCAGATGATAAGAAGAATCCACTCTCGTCCGCACCCTGTCCACACCCTGATCCTTGCATACATCATGCACAGAAAATCTGGGGGGTGCCAATGTCTCTGTTGCTTGGGTGATTGCAACATTATCCAAGGTTAGTGTCAAATCCCTTTGATAGCAATTATGCAGTGTGCAAAGTTATCAGGGCGATATCTTCTGTGTTGCCCCCCTCTGCGACCCTTGGGAGCCTAAACAGATGGGGGGAATAAATTCACTTTTTGGGGGGGTGAAGTGACGACTCCAAAAGTGAATTAATTCCCCCTCTGCCTTGGCCCTTGTGAGTCACAGAGGGGGGAGTCGCAGAGGATCCCATTCTTTGTGGCAGTTAGGGGAGTCAGAATGACCCCACAGAGAAGAAAAAAAATCTTGAAACCATCATCATTATTGTTACCCGGAGTGAAGCTTCTTACATTTAACAGGCGGGGAAATTTTTTTCAATCATGCAGGCGGTAGGTGGTAATAGGAAAAGATCGATGTTGTCAAATGTTAACCATCAATTCATCTCGAATGGAGAGAAGTCCAAGCAATCCCAATTCAAGACATGACGCGGCACCTAACAAGGGAATATTCATAAATACATGTGGGAAACTATTTTTTATATTTACTGAAATACCCTTGTAATGCAATGTGTTGCTTGCTTAAGAGGAACAGGCAGGAGGTTTATCCATTTGAATGGAATGAATGACAGCTGTTAGTATATTATGTTAAAAGCGTTTATAGAGCGGCTTAACCCCTAACCTCTGGCAAGGGTCAAACAGAGCGCTGAAAGTGATTTTCACTTTTTGGGGCCAAGTGTAAATCACTTCTGATGCTGATGTGGCTGCCCCTTGACCTTCCTGTTCTCTATGCCAAGCGTAGAAAACTCTTGCCGCGACGGCAGTCTTACCTTCTACTCATTATAATTATTTATAATGAGGATCAAGGGGCTTGGATTATGCGAGAACAAACCTTGTGGGAACCGTGAAAACGGTACCAGAGAGGCTGACGCATCAGTACCAAAAAGCGATTTGCACTTTTTGAGGGGCACTTATCACTTTTCAGTGCTGATGTGTCCTTACCCTGACATCGTTTTCACAGTTCTCACAAGATTCATTCTCACCTAATTTTTAGTGAAGATGAAGATCTCAGTAGCTATATTATTATAATCTTTTCCCAAACGGCTAGAAACAAAAGAGCCTCATTCTTCGAGAAAAATATCTTTTAATAGTTAGAATCAACTAATGAAGCTGAGATTTTGTTCATTTACAAAAAATAAAAATTTTAAAAATTAAAAACTGAATTATTGTTTTAGACATCTACAGTATAAGTCATGCTAAGATGTAGATTTTAGATTGACAAGATTATACACTAGGTCTCACTCAATAATTAAATGACCAGCATACTTAAAAGGTCACAAGGCCTACAAATAGCTGCTTCATAGATTGAGACCAAACTCCACCGGTAAGATGACTCAATAGGGGCATACCGCATCTATATGGTGGTGGCAACGAGCTGAGTTTTGCCCAACTCAGTTCAGGCTAGTCACATGAAGGCAAAATAGGCTTGGCTCGGATTTGTAAAATAGGCTCAGGCCGATTCACTAGAAAAAAAAGGTCCAACTGTCTAATGGCCTTTTAACCTAATTTGCATTTTTTGAATATTACTATTTTCACATAATATATGTATAATTATAATTAAAAAATTAATCAAATTGAGCTTTTACTGGGCTGAACTTAATGAAGCTTTGCTCAGGCTTAGGGCTGTCAGTTGGGCCGGGTTGGGTCGGGCAAAGGTCAACCCAAGTCTAGCCCGTAGTATAAACCCTCCACCCGAGCCCGAATTTATCCCGGGACCCTCTGTCTAAATCTGACCCATTATAATTATTTGGGTAGCCCAAAATTAAGAACATAGTTTCTTATTTTTTGATTGCTTTTGGACTGAATTCGGGCGAGCTTGAAATAAATTATTTTTAATTGAATTCGGTACAAGTTTGGACCAGTCCAAGAGTAAAAATAATTAGGTTAGAGAATGAAGTTATCATTATTGGATTAAATCTAATTCAATGGTAGATATAATGTAAGTTTCAAACCGGACTTCGGGTCGGGCTATGAGTGAGTTTCATGTTTTATTCACGTCGGGTTGAACCAGGCCGGCTATCAGGCTGAAATAACTTGGGCTCGAGCCCAGCCCGAAACTTAACTTGCCCAGCCCTCCCAATTTCTGAGCCAATCAAGTCGGGCTTCAAGTCAACCCAACCCAATTGACAGCCTACTCAAGCTAGATTAGAAAACGAGCTCAAATTCGGGCACAAACTTAGCTTGGTAAACTTAAAATGAGGCTTAGGCTTTGCTCATGACTAGTAGAGTTATCTCAGCTTATTTTGTTACCACCTTTATATCGATACATATCTAAGAAATGAAATTGCGGTGGCTATTGCGATGTTACCTTCCTTATGCCCAACATCCAAAGAAATATAAAAATAAATAAATAATAAATAAACAACACTTTTCAATTAATGTACATTTTTACTATTTTTAGGCAAGGTCTCTTGGTTTGGGCTAAGGGACTCTATAAGAGCTTGAGCAGGTGAATTTACCCATGTATTTCGAAGTACCACTTAAAAAAATTCTATTAAATGCTTAAGAAATCTAAAAAACTACCCACATATTTAACAGAACCACTTGTCTGATTATACTGAGTTTTCGTGAAGGTAAATCTATTAACTGGGATCATTCCAGTGGTAAGCCCTGATCCTCTAAACATTAGTCATGTATGTGGTGAGTTATGGTAGCTTAGATCTATCTACGGCTCCCATAAACAAGAGGCTCATGTATTAAGATTCTTTTATTAGTTTTCTTCTAGGGTTGGAAAGAGTCTGAATCCTTTACAATAAAGATTATACAATGCTTTGTGCAACAACTAGTGCAAATTGCAAAGACAAGGAAAGGTATTTTACAGGTATTTTTGTAAATATACTTAGGGATTTATTTATTTATTTTGTAAAGAGCTTTAGCTCCATTCAATCAACAAGAACTTCCTTATGATTACATATATCTATTCCTAGAATGAAAGAGATTCTATGAGGGAAAGGTGTACCATTCCAGCTAAGGGAGAAATGCTCCCTAGATGCTATATCCTTTTAGAAACATAGGGATATTTGAAAATTCCTTCACCAACAGTAAACCTAAGTAGAAAGTTATTGCTTCTACCTCGTCCATGTTGCAAAGGTCGGAGTTCTTTTGAGTCTCCTTGATTGAATGAACCTGAATGATCTCTGACAATTGTTGTTGTCACACTATGATTTATTGCTAAACCATCAACATTTATCTTTAAAGTGCCAGGAGGGTATCTAATGGAAAGGATGGAAGACACCCAAATTTGTTGTTGTCTATTGAGTAAAAAGTCTTGAAGTCTCTTGATCTCCTATATTCACTGGACATCTTTTTGGCATTGGCTAAGATAGATTTTTGTTCAAAATTTAATTTTTTTGTGAGCCTTCCAAATACACCATAATATTATTACTCATTGATGAAAAATCCTACAAGATGGAGGAGAAGACAACCATTCCTTAATTCAATGTTGAAATTTTTTGTTGCACTCTCTTAGTTTGAGTCTAGGAGAGACTCGAATCACATCACCTTAGCCAATTTACAACCAAAAAATAAATGATCAATTATGTTCCTCTTAAGACCACAATTATGGTAGTTTGTATCACAGTTGGGTATTAACTTTGCCGTAGTAGTCTTTATCGGTAAAGCTCCACTAAAACATACCCAAATAAATAAAATAACTCTCGATGACACATTATTCTCCTTTCATAATTCAGTAAGATTTTTTCTCTTCTACATACATGGTTGAAGAAGACATTACAGAATCAAAAAAGGGATTTATAAACTGATTCAACTGATAATTTACTTGAAAGACTTTTCATCTTTATTAGTCTATCTTCTTTAGAGGTGTTACCCGTAGTCAAATGAATCTGTAGAATCTTATTAGTAGTTACCATGTCAAAGTAATTATTGATATACTCAGCCTTCCAGGTACGTGAAGATAAGTTTATTAGATCCAAAACTCAATCAACACCATTTAATCTTGGGGCATCAGTCTCAATGAGTAGTTTGGAGTTTGGAATTCATTGATCATGCCAAACTTTTGTTTTTAAACCATTCCCTATTAGCCAACAAGTTCATTTTTTAAGAGTTTTCTTTCACTCCATGATGTCTAACCATGTTCTGAATGATGTCTTTGCACACTTTTTTGTCCAGGATATTTGGATTCTTAAGTATTTTGCTTTATGAACTTTGACTTAGATTGCATCTGGATTTTCCATAAAGCTCAAACCCAACTTAGAGACTAAGGATTTGTTGATTAACTCACTATCTCTAAAACTCAATCCTCATTTACTTTTGTCATTCTAAAAATATCTCTAGGCTTTTAAGTATAAGTGACTTCCTCCTTTAAACCCCCACTAAAGTCCCTTTGAGCTGAATTTATTTACCTATATCTCCTTTGGAATAAGATATGTTGACATGAAGTACAATGGGATAACCACCAATACTGTTTTTATTAAAAAATTTCTCCCCACATGAGATAATAATTTTGTTTTCCAACCTGATAATTTTGCATCTACCTTTTGGATCAAAAATTGGTGATTGTTCTCTTTTAAATGGTCCAATAGAAGATGTGTCCCAAGGTATTTGTCAGTTTTCTCTATTTTTTGAACCCCCATCGTAGAAATTAGTTCTTCTTTATTCTCCTGCCTTACATTTCTGCTGAAGTCCATTGATGATTTTTCAAAGTTTATTTTCTATTGTGACCACTTCTCATAGGAATCTAGTATTTTTTTAATTGTATTGATAGTGATCCTGTTGGTTCTGCCAAATAAGAAAAAAATCATTAGCAAACCAACTGATGAAATTTCAAAAAAGAGTAGTCTTTGCTCAAAGCATTGTTCTTACAAAAATACCCTCAAAATGTCTTTACCCTCTTCTGTATTGGTCATTACATAAAGTGTTGCATGCACTTGGGATTATATATAATCTGTCCTTGGGCTAACTCAGGGCCTGCTTTATTGCCGTAATTGTAGCATGGGATTTGCATTTCCATGGGAGAAACAGATGATATTGCATGCTATAAAATTGCTGCCAAAGGGATTCGACCCATAGCCTTTTTGGGAAGACTATGCCACAACCACCCAAACAAGGGGGAATTGGCATAAATGATTGAAAGCTTTAACAAAATATGAAAAATTATGGGCCAATGAGATCTTATTTAAACTTTTCCAAAAAGAATATTGATTTAATTAGATCCCCTTATCCTTATAAAAAGAAAAAGAAAAAAAAAATGAAAAACCTTTAACTTCAAGTAACACCCTATCCCACCTTGTATTAACATGAATCCTTTTTTACAATAGCACTTACAATTAAAATTCTGCCTTTCAGATGAGGCCCCCCTTATTACTTAGTGAATAGTGGCCCAAAGCTAGAGCTTCAATAACTTCAATTGAAGGCACCCCCTTAATTGCTTCCCATGAAAGAGGGATGACAAGCAAAAGGTGGTTGCCAATCAATCACCCTCAACCCCTTGCCTCAAACAAAAACTGATTAGGATACCTAAGGCATCTTATCTTACCCACATATCAATTTGTCAGGATAGGAAATGTAACAGATACCCCCCTCCCGAAAAGTGATTTTTCGGGGCAGGGGATAATTTTTTTTTAGGTGTAAGTGCCCGTCTCTTATTCTAACAGATTAATCTATGGACAAGGGAGGATTTTTCCTCGTTAATTAGTGTTGGCGCAATGGAAACAATCTTAGAATTCCATGTGATGGAATGCAAGCCTAAACCACTAATAATCTATGCAATAAAGGATACAATAATGCAAAGAAATAAACAATCACATAAGACAAGGATTTTTACATGTTTCGGCAATGTGCCTACGTCCACAGGAGAGAATCAACTTTCTTCACCATGAGAATGTGAAACTGTATAAATAAATGTGTTTTCTATAACCCAAAACCCACACATTTTCCTCTTGTACACCCTCTTTCTCTCCCACTCTCAAACCCTGAAGAAAAACCAAGAGAAAACCCTTGTGCGGCTACCTCTTATCACTCTCTCCTTTTTTTTTCTTTAACTAATATATATTAAGGGTTTTTTTCTTTGGAGCCGTCAAAGACTCCCTTTTCACAAGGAGTCTTAACTCCTTTAAATCCTCACCATTGGATCTCTTAAAATCAAATTGCTAGAGAATAAAGCTACGCCCAACAAATCTCCACCTTGGCTTTATTTTCAGCTTTCTAGAAGATTTCTTGTTAAAGCAAGCTCCGTCTATATCTTTGCTAAGACACAAAACCTATGAAATATGCACCACGCTTCTCATTGACTCACATTCTGAGATTTCCCTGGAGAAAACTTGCACTCATCCTTCTTAATGAACTCTGCACCATATGCACCTAGAACACACTTCCACATCGAACCTGAATCATTTCTTGTTTGTTATCGTTGTAAACAATCATTGGCCTTGAAGAACGACTGCTACATATACCATCGAATCAATTCGGTCCTGACACCATTCGACTTGATCATAACGCAGTCAATACACAAATGTAATTGCTTTTGGTCAATTCGCCTAGTCAATTCAAGAGAGGGACCTCAATCTATCCTCTCCAACTGCAGGAACTGTCTCATTATCGTCTGTTACTTGGAAACCCATAACATATGCCTCTACCCCAATTGTGAAAGAGACTATGCACAAACACTTGCTATTCTGTACACCCATTTCTAGTTACCTGTCAAGGTTAAAAGAACACTATCAATCACCGTATTCCCTATAAGACAATACAAACCATCTTTCATCTCTTTGGATTTTTCTTTATTTCCCTACAATGCCTTGTACAAATCCTACTATATTAACACATCATTCATCATTCTTTGCCAAAGAATGAAACTACCATTTCCATCAAAAAAATTTACAAAAAATTAATCGATAGAAGTATTCATTGTCATCATGAATCAACCCAAAAATCTTATAAAACAACCCTTTGAATAAAAAAATATTTTTATTCATTGATTTTTTCATTTTCCTCCCAAATACGAACTAGAAGCCTTGAAACCAGTTTGTTGTGTGGAAACCTAGATTTAGGATCGTATGCAACAAAATAGGAAAAAAAGAAATTACCTTGAAACCATACAACTAAGTACTTGTATATATGCATCCTTTATTACACAAGCTCCATGTATAGTCCGGACACCATGTGTGAAGATACTGAGAGTTTAGAGCAACATAGGATCCTCTGCTGCAGCTAAAGTTTGGTATCATCTGTGGTGCAACATGTATATCAAAAAAGTGAAAATCACACACCCAGATTTGAGTTTTTGGGTACATGTGACACTGCAGTCGTCCACAGGACGATGTCAGATTTTAAATTGCATAGAGGATCCGAGCTGAGTATGTCATGATACCTGTCCCACTTAAATAAAAATTTCATAAAAACCAGACCAATTGACTCACTTGGGTATGTCGTGGATTTAGTTCAATATACTCGAACATATTGTGGATTTGTTAGCCCATTCGAACACGGGAAAAGATGTTCCATCCAGGATTTGGTGTCTAGGATGGTGTCCAGGACACCAAGGGACATCATATGGAATAAAATGCATATTCCATATTCAATAATTGCATCACCCACCCATCTTATTCCATATGACGTCCGGTGTCCAAGGCAATACCAAACCCTGGATAAAACCCCTCTCTTCTATCTGAACACCTCCACCGGTGAACATTTACCTCAGCCCTGCCCGTTGTCACGCCCTGCATGGTAATGAGAGGCTTTGGAGACCCTCACCAGTACATTTAGTGTACTAAAGACAATGTATCTAGAAGAATCCGGAATAATCTAGAAGGATCCGGAAGGTTCTAGAGAGTTCTAGAAGATTCTAGAAGGTCCTAGAATATTCTAGAAGGTTCTAGAATTATGTGGATGTT